>OVAF01002512.1:0-14378 GCA_900406245.1 Odontarrhena argentea | reverse complement strand
AAAAAAAGGAGAATTATAGAGGGACTGACGATTCATACAGCTTTGTAGAGGGTAGAGAATACTGCTTAAATCCAAAGTGAAGATCAGAAATTAGTCTTGACCTTTTTTGTTTCTCTGAATCTGGGAATCTGCGGGATATTGCGGATTTCGTTTGTATATTAGACAGCCGGTTGTTGATACATTCCTGACTAACTTCATCTTGTTTTGGTGAAGGTGGTCGATCATCTTGATTCTGGATAGCCTATAGGAAAATGAGTTTTCTTAAGCATTTGCTTCAAAATTTGCCAAATCAAGATCCATCCTCATTTTTAATGTTCTAGATCTGATTTTGCTTTGCTACGTGAAGTATATTCAAATATGAGTTCATCTATGTAGTCGTCAAATAGTAAACTCAACCCTAGCTTGACTATCATTTTATCTCCATAGTTTAATAGCTTTCTGGACCTGAATTTGCCTTGCAGTGTAATAATAATAAGTAAAGCTAAACCAAATATCATCACATGAGTTAGCTATCCAAACTATATGGCTTGACCAAAATGAATGGAAAACATTGTGTACCTGATCACTTGGAAAATCAGTAACTTCAAATTCAAACTCAGTAGTTCCCACATTTTCTTCAGAATTGCCAGGCTGCTGCTGATCAGGGCAAACACACAACAAACCAATGATTTCGTGAATGGTTTTCAGAATTATATAAGGAAAGTATCAACTAGCCTTACTCTTGGCTCCACGTCATTGTCAGCAGACATGTGGCATTGAACAAGTTCACTATCTTTCACCTAAAACATAAATGGAAGGTTAGTGTTATCAAATCAATCGGAAGACATGAACGGCCTTAGAACAGAAGACTCTTCCAGCCATTCTCTAAACTGTAAATAGAAATGCAGACAAAAAAAATGCTACATTTTTGCTTGGCACAGGAGACTCGTTGCATTCTTCTGCGCTGACTTCTTCTCTTGTCTTGATAATGTCGCAAGGATCATCATCAGCATTTCTCTGAACACTTATGATTACCAATAAATATCTTTGGCAGGTAAGAGAAAATGCAGTATTAATCAAACTTGTGTGAACCTCGATTTGTATGAGTGCTTCTATCTCAGGTATGCATGGGTCTTCAAGTTTTTGCTTGCAAGAGGACTTAAGATGAGTCAACTCTGTCTCCAATCCAAGAGACTTGAGTTGTTCACTTCTAAGGGCGTCTTTGAGACTGCATATTTCGCCTTCTGCAACCTGATATAAGAAAAATAGAAAATAGTAATTAAACATACTTCAACAGTGATATGTCACAGCATCGAGGAAAGAGCCCCATCACAAACTGTTGAATGTAAACGGAGGCAAATGAAAGGCAATTGTAGGACATTACTTTTAGTTTCCCGTTGTACTGCTTCAGGACATTCCATATGACTTTAGCAAAATTCCGCATGATGATGTGCTCTCTCTCAATTTTATCTACCACAACAGGATCCAGCCTCGGAGATGATTTGTCTGTTGGATTAGCATTCATTTCCGGCAAATTCACTGGAGCGCAATTGTATTAGACATGAAGTAAACAAATAAATAAGAAAGTAACTAAACTCCGTGTAGTCAAATATTTGCAAGTATTTTCAGAACAAAGTCCTACCTGCCTGAGAAATTTCGTTTTCCTCTCCCATGACAATTTCTTCAATCTAAAGTGGCAAAAGTAACATTCTTTAGTAACTGACATGCACAAAAAAAATGCGTAGAGAAGCCAAATTTACCTGAGAAGTTTTGGGAGCACTGAGTTTCATTTTCTTGTTTTTTTCAACTCTTGGGAATATCTTGAGCTGTCTCTTGTTGCAAGGTTCCTCAGTGTTATCAAATCTAACATAAAACAAGAAATGGAAAGACATAAGCATTTGCGAGACATATGGACTTCATATTCAGTGTTCATAACAACAAAGATTACTTGATTTTCATGTAAGGTGATGCTTGTTTCAAAAGATATGAGGTGTCTAGATAATCCTCTTCGCCTGCTTTAACAGTTAAAATCTGCAAAATAAATAGAAGAGGAGAAGATAGCTTTTCGATATTAGGGAACTTTACTCTCGTACAACACAAGAAGAAATCCCAGAAATGTGTTATGCATACCAAAGCCATCCTCTTCTTTCCCTCTAGATAATCTCGCAGGTACCTTGTTAACTACATAAAGCCAAAATCACATTATCATATCACATGAGGGAAGACTAATTAACTCATAAGTCATTTTTTTCATGATAAATTATGATTGGGTTTAAGATAGATGATACCAAAGAATTTTGATGATGCTTCTGCAATCCCTTCTTCCGGTTTTTCTGGTACTCCAGCAGTGACTGCCACAGATACAGTGCGTTCATGATTGGTGGAATTGCAGACATTGAAAATTAAAAAAAAAATACAAATTAAACAACGTCCAAATTCAATGCCCTTACCCGCAAACATTGACCGAAAACCATGGATGTATTATTGATGAAATTACTCTCAGCCAATCTTTCTCCCTGCAAAACAGTTTATATGGGCAAACAAGAATCAGATTTTGTTGTACAGATGAACACCTGTTCACCGTTAACCATCCCTATTTTGATGCTACAAACTCGAACTGGCAAATATCTTACAGTCACCTTTAATAAGTCATCAAGCTATGGCTCTTTTCTCCTAATATTACATGAAACTCTATTATATGGTATAGACTTTCTCACATGACATACATATCTGGCTATGCATATCAAATCGGTAAAGAGTCCGTATACAAACAGTGAGCAAATAGATAACCACCTGATTTCCAGTTCTCTTCTCTCTTTCTGCTCCTGCCAAGTCCACTATCGTAAGCATCGCATCACTGGACTGCATTTTAGTTTTGTTGGGAAAACCATTGCTTGCTGTTCGTATGTTAATGATGCATTGTGAGCGACTGCAAATATGTCAGAATCAGTATACAACAGGAGACATGTAGAAACATATCTACGAAGGGCTCTATTTTTCATTGTCAAAGGGATTCTAATCCATTTCAATTATCAATAAGAAAGCCACAAGGAGTGTGCTGAGAAAAATTAAAATCCAGTTAAAGAATTTTTTTTGCTGCCAAGCACCTTGATTGGCTGTTTGAGTTAGTTGTAGCTGTTGCACGTTTCAGCATTGCTTGTCCAATTAGAGACTCTGCATCCTCCAAATTCTGGATTGGGACCTACTTACCACAAATTATAAACAAAAGAGCGAGAGTTACAATACTCATTCATCAGCATGAAAATTAAAAACGAAGAAAGACCACAGAAAAAAGCACAAACCTCTTTCAAACCCCTGATGGTTGATTGCTGCACAGACAATTCAGAGCTTCCATCTCCGAGTAAATCATAAGCTTTCTCACCTTTCCCTCGTTCCGAGTATATTTCAAATATGGACAAGTAAAATAACCTGAAGAAAAGCAAAGAGATGTTATGGAAAAGATGCAAACTTTGTTTCATACAGATTGTTCTTTTTGCTATAGCACATCCGTGGGTGTATCACAACAATACATGACTGATTCAGGTCAAAGTTATGCACAAGATATACATGATCATCATAAATTAAGAGCGATGAGCAGTACCTCAAAGATCCAGGAGAAGTATCGTCACTCTTCCTGAAAATCTGCCGTAGTGTCAGTGGCACAATTCCAGGATCCCTCAAACTGCCAAAGACCGTGTGAGTCTTCCCGGAGCCGCTAGGTCCCAATGCTGCCAACATCCCGCTTTTCCCATTCATGAAATCCTCTAACAAAGGTTGAACCATTTTACCATACACATCGTTCTACAAACACAAAAAAACTCATCAATGCTAAGAACCAAACCATCTAAACTCCAACCAAACGACGAATTGAAATTGATCAGACCTGAGAACAATCAGCCGGAAAAACGTGAGAGAACCCTTCGTAAAACTCAGTCTTGCTTCGTTTCAGCTCTTGCAAAGCTTGTGGCGGAGTTAAAGTCACTGAATAAGCATCGTTGAGAGTGATACAAGCTTCTTCGTTCTTCTTAGTAACCTTCTTCGCATTCTCCGGATTCCGATTCTCTTTCGTATTAATCTTCTTGTAAGGATTCTGTGGCCAGACATTTCTAGGTCTACTCTTCGTAGTGTTAATAACCTTCGTGGTGAAGGTTTTCAACGGCTTGATTCTCAGAAATATCTTCAAACTCTCTGAATCGGACGATTTGGGTTCGGATTGTGGGACTTGGATAGAGAGAATCTCGTCGATGGGAAAAGAAGGAACCTCGTGTGTGTTAGCGGAGGTTACAGAAGGTGGTTTAGCTCCGGTAGAGTATGGCGTCGCTCTAGCTCTCCTCGGAGGGTTCCGTCGAACGGTTACTGTTGATGGACACGGCGGAGGGCTAAAACTTCTCTCTAAGTCCTCCATTTCTGGCAATGGCGGAAAATTAAGTTTTCCAATTTTCAATTTTTTTCAATTGAAATCTCACAGTGACAGTGACACACTCTCACTTGGTAATGAATAAAATAATCTTTAAAAAGCCCATATAGTGGGCTTTTACTTTAAGCCCATTTATATTTATTCACCTCTCTTTCGATTGTTGCATCATCAATTTTGGACCTCTGCCTTTTTTGCCTCCGAGTCCTCCTCTTGCCCTCGCCGCCTCCACCGTCTTCGCCGCCGCCGGGAGCTTGTGCTGTTCAGCTTTACTTCAGTTAAGGTTTATCTTTTAGGGTTTGATCATGTCTGTGAAATCTCGGAATCTACTTTCTATGTTTTAGAATTTAATTTTGCTTACTATCGCAAAGTTGCTGTTTTGAGGGTTGGTTTTGTCTACAGTTCGTGCTTAGATATGATTCTTAGCCGTTTTCATCAATTTTGGTATATGTAATCAAGTGAAACATTTGGAGATGCCTTATGTTGTTTCCTTTTGAGTTTTTCAGTTGAAAGTTCTGTAATGGAGAAATCTCGGGAAAGCGGTTTCTTGTTCTGTAATTTGTGTGGAACAATGCTGGTCTTGAAATCAAACAGGATTGCAGAATGTCCATTATGCAAAACAAAGCGGAAAGCTAAAGGTATATGCACGACTTTGTTTTGGATTTTTGGATTAACTGATTTGCTTTTGTGTTCTAAGCAGTCAGTTTTGGTTGTTGGTTTGGTTAATCTTACTGTGCTTGAAATGTCATTGTTTTCAGAAATCATCGACAAGGAAATAGCTTACACAGTTACTGCTGAGGTATGTATTTCTCCTTTATTCAGCAGTGTGGATTCTTGTCTGGCTAGTTTAGCTGTGTGATGTGATCTTATGCGTTTTCACAACCTGTGTGTAAACCAATCACATTTGTTTCACAGAGTGGCAAAGATCTGCTCTTGATTTCTGTTAGTCCATTGGTATTACTTATTAGGCAATGAATGTTTTTGTTTTTCTTGGAAGAGGCAATGTTCTTTGGCCTTTTCATTCTCGTGTGAAGTAAAACAGAGACTATTCCAATCTCGAATTACTATACAACTCAGGATTTTGGATTCTGCAGGATATCAGAAGAGAATTAGGAATATCTCTGTTTGGTGAAGGCAAAGCGCAGGAAGAGGCTGAATTACCAAAGGTTTATAAGAAAACATACTCAAAAAAACATATTATGGTTTTTTCTCGATCCATGACTTCTGATTTTGATTGTTCTACTTGCAGATCAAAAAGGCGTGTGAGAAATGCCAGCACCCTGAGCTTGTATACACAACCAGACAGGTAAGCCCCAAGCTTCAAAGTTCATCTTGCCTTTTTATTTCATGTCAAAGAATGTATTCATACTGAGTTTTCTGATATGCAGACAAGATCAGCTGATGAAGGACAGACAACGTATTACACTTGCCCCAATTGTTCACATAGATTCACAGAAGGTTGATAGTTATATCATATCCAGCATCTGTAATACCAATTTTGTTTCTTACATCAGTATTTACTTATTCGATGTCATCATCAGAACTTTTGTATTGTTCCTTACATTAATGTTACAGTTTCTCACTATTTTAATTAAGTGAAGTTTATTTGCGTAAAAAGAATTTAGTGTTACAATTTCTCAATATTCANTATTCAGTAATGATATTATTATAACCCGGACATGAAATCAAAGTCGTGAACATATAGCACATTCACTTACTGGCATTGTGGGATTTAATTCTATCATAACTCGCCTATATTTGCTTTCTTGGCATGGAGCTCTTGTGATCGGATGATTCGATGGGACACGAACATCTCACCTAACTGTATTTTATGTCAACACCATCAACAGTCCCCCGACCACATGTCCTTGCTTATGGCTTAAGGGCTTCTCAAGCATGAATTTTCTTCTTATAAATGCACCATTATTGCTCTCATCTTAAGTTTCTTTATTCAATACATGTTCCAAACATTAGTATACTATATTTCGTTAGAGAGAGGAACCAAAAAAGGCATGATCAACCCATCACACCAGCTCAAAGTCTAATCCATCGTATGCACAAAGCCATTCGGAACCACTTTACCTCTATTAAAACTCTTGGTGATACTATAGATATGAAACAGGTTTTTTCTCTTTTTGAATATAATATAATAATACATTCGTATAAAATGTACAAATATTATTATCAGAAACTTTTATGTTATTAATATATTGAGAAAAATCTTAGACAAAGAAACATGCATACAAATGAAAATAACGGGAAGGCTAATT
Source organism: Odontarrhena argentea (assembly GCA_900406245.1). NCBI lineage: Eukaryota > Viridiplantae > Streptophyta > Magnoliopsida > Brassicales > Brassicaceae > Odontarrhena > Odontarrhena argentea. The sequence goes on along the minus strand of OVAF01002512.1, from coordinate 7,715 downwards.
TGTGCCAAGAGAGAGAGCCTTTTGAAAAAGTTATGGCTACATCACACAAAAGCAGAGAGGAGTTCTATCACTTTTTAAAAAAACAAGACAGACCCAAAGCCAATAAAGTATAAAAAAGCCCATTAAGGCTTGCTTTATTTGTAAAATATCATCAAACGTTAACGTGTAGCACCACCACCACCTTTTCACCGGAGCTGTAAAACTCTCCGGATACCATCGGTGGCTACGTCATTTTTCCCGGCAGCTTCCGCGTTGCATCGAAGCTTCGGTTTGATCGAAAACCTCGGCATAGGCAAACTACACGGTGGTGGAGATAAAAGCATGATCGCTGGACCAGGATAACCATCAAAACCTTTAGGAAAATCACCTAGGTTGTTAGACCGGACCGGAACCGAACCGGTTCGAGTCAGTTTCGGTACAGATTCAACCAACTCAGCTTTCTTCTTCTGTGCTTCGGAGACTGCTATGGTCTGAGCGTTAGAGAGAGAGCTGTAGACACGTGGCTGGTTGATACGTTGTAGAGGAAGTGTTGAGCTGTTGACACGTGGAAGTGGAAGAAGAGGAGGCTGTGAGTAGTTTGGTGGCGGAGGAGATCCCCAAGACGACGTCGGATTAGCCGGAAGACCTAAACTTCCACCGGATCTCGAAAGCGAACCGCCACGTGAACTCCTTCTTCTAGGGTTCTTGAATGGTCTCAAACCCGAAACTTGTTTATTACCAGGAGAACGTTGCATAGTCATTGTTTCCATTGAAATTTTTTGATACAAATTCAAGAAAAATAAAAGTATTTCAAAGAAGAAATCAAAACGATATAAAACAAGAGAAAATTATAATTATATATGTTTAAATGGCGATGATCTACAAAATAATACGATCAAAAGCCTTTTGATAAATTTTCAAAGATTTATGAAACAAAAAGAGTTTCTAAAATATGTTAATTTAAATTAAAATTCCATAACAAGATCCAAAGGATCGTTTTGGAGAATGTTGAAAACTCTCTAATTAAAGAACCTTAACCTCGAGAGAGGACAAGATGTTGCAAGACACGGTGGTTTCCTTTTATAAACGAGAGCCACCAATAAAAATGCGAATTTTCTAAAAAATATATTTTAATAGTATATAGTTGTATTTATTTGATTTTTAGACTAAAATGTCGCAAAGTTTAATGTTAATAGCTAACTTGAAGATTACAATACCAAATTGCACAATACTACAGAACAAGTCCCGAGAAATACTACAGGACGGTCACCGCCGATTCAATCTGAACCATTGGATCATGAAATAAGTATTAAAACAGCCGCTGACAGAATCTGAGCCGTGTATTTAGGGATCTTGCCACCAGAGTAGATCTTGACCATACACGTCTGTATCATCTTTCGTTTTGATGACCTCACGTGGAGGGAATGTATGGGTCCCAGTGAGTTCCCTCACCGTTGATCTTGACTACGTGGCATAATAATAGCCATTCATCGTAGTCTTTGAGTTTTTTGCCAGAATAGGATTGGTCGGTCTTCATGCATCGTTTGGTTTGCATGTGCTTGCCATTAAAATAAATTACGAATGGAAGATTTTTGTAATTTATATGGTGGACATTATAATAGAAAGCGTCAATGGAGAATATCACTAGTCTTTTTTTTTTTTGGTCACCGAGAATATCACTAGTCTATTGCGTAAAGATCAAATATATAAAAATAATTGTATGATATTTATAATACTGATACAAATGATGGGTAATGCTACGATTTGAACGATGGAGACAACTAGACTGAATTAAATAGTTGTAATACTTAAAAAAACTACGTACCACGAATCAAAACTTTCTCAATTTCTTAATCCTACCATTTGAACGATTTAGCCAATCGCTACGACCGAATCTTTAATGAAGGAAAAGAGAAAATTCATAGCGAGTGGCTACTACATTACAAAATTACTAAATAACAATCTACCATCTATTTCCTCTATCTCATATATGAGATGATGTCTTCAGATTTTTTTTTTTTTTTGTTTTGTCTCAATTAAATGATGTTTCGAATTTTCAATACAAATTAAATATATTTTTATTTTATATAATTATTAATATTCTAAAAATTGATATATTATTAGTTGAAATGAATAATATTTTATTTTTAAAAAGAAAACTTCGTATATTCTTAATTTACCGTAAAACTTTGAATCTCATCTAAAATGAAACATGGAGAATACAATTTATAGTAGCTATTTCAATCGGATCGTTGTTAGACAATCTTACGTATAGGTAGAGTTTCCTATAAGTAATTAATATTATTATGTAACATTTTTCAAATATTAATTTATACTATATTTCTTTCTTTTTTTGATAATTGGAGATGATTCAGTTTTTCACCACCCATAAATTTCTCCAAAATTAATAACTAACTCATTTATGAGACTTGTAATGAATACTCCCTCCGTTTTAAAATAAGTGTCATTCTGGAGGATTTTTTCCGTTTCACAAAAAGTGTCGTTTTACATTTTCGATGCAGTTTTTAACATTAATATCCTATTTTGACCCTGGGTTTAATGAAGAATAGGAAGAGTTAACTAACTTTTTAGGGGTATTTTAGAAATTTTTAAATGTTTTATTAGTCGGCGTGAATATAGTTAGGATGACACTTATTTTAAAACAGAGGGAGTATGTAAGACGTGATTTCATTTCGATAAAGTGAATAGGAGTAATTAGATTATTTTAATGAATGTTATGGTTTGTCGGCATTAAAAAATCAGCATTGATATCGTTTTATTACATGGTGCATGTTTAGATAAAAATAACTTACGTCTAACACTCGGATCCATTCCAGCAATACTAAAAAAACAACAACACATTTTCAAAGTGCAAGTGGGGATATGAACACTATTTTCGAAAAGAATTATACTTGTTAGTTTAAAACTCCCAAGACAAAAAAGATTAAAAAATTTATCTAAAAAAAAAAAGATTAAAAAATGTATATACATATAATACAGAGGGTTACATATGATATAGAGAGAGTGGTCTTTTTGTGTATAACATGGATGATGACAGCTTTTTTCTTTTTACCAGTTTTGGGATGATCATGGTTAGGTGTGGTTACTCAATTCTTATTTTCAAAGTTTTCATCCTTTCGTCTCATAAATATAATTATTTTATTTTATACATTACAGGCTTACACCGTGTTTGGTAGAACTTTGGTTTTATCTGTTGACTTTCGTTTTTTCAACCCAAAAGAAATCAAAATTTAACGCAAATTGCACGTAAGTCCAACATAAGCCTTAATAATTAATATATTGGTAGAGTACACTGGAATTTGTAGTATTCTGAATTCAGTATACACCATATTTACTGCTCCTTCCATTTTATTAATTATAAGTATAATTTGAATCATATACATACAGATTATTATAATATATTGAAAAAAATTATAATATTTTTTACAATTAGTTAGTTTATATTCTTATTTAATTAAAATTTAATAATAAACTTGTATATTGAATATTTAAATAATACACTATTAAAACCAAAAAGTAAGTCTATAACCACATTTTCTATGAAGCATAAATGATATAATATGTTGATCAATAATCTTATTAACGTTTTTACTGTGCTCCTATATATAAATGTTATCATTTTTCTTATATATATACTGTGTATGAGAACATGTTCTCGATCTTATTTGATACTAAAATATTATCATTTGTGCCCATTCTTCACCAAAAGTTATTTTCAAATAAATTCTCACATTCACATAGCTCCTGTCTAGGGTTTATCAGTTTATGTGAGTTACCACGAGAGTGCCATTGTCACTTTTTGGAGTCACCTTTAGCGAATGACGTGGTCCACTATGATGTTTTATTACTTTATGCACCGACCATATCTAGGCCACGACCATAATTATCTTTGTATATTCCAATTACCCTAGTTTGCTTCTTAGATCTACTTTTTTTTTTCTTTTATGATAATTGGTTTGCTTTGCATTAAGCAATATTTCATACTACTAATTTTTATGGTATATTATGTAGTATATATATATGGTTCTCTTTGTTGTTGCTAGAATGTCNATAAGATATATATATGGTTCTCTTTGTTGTTGCTAGAATGTCTTTTTTTTTTTTTTTTTTNTTTTTTTTTTTTTCTTAAAAAACACCATTGTTGGTAGAATTTTAATTACTTTAATACCATAACATCTTTCTGAATTCTGCCTATATACCTTGAGTCCTATTCTATAATCTAACTTATATGGATTCAACCAACAGGATCATTCTTATTCTCCAAGATATTGACATTGATACATGCCCAGTATGAGCCATCACAAATATCGACCAAGTAACCATAATTTACAATCTAAGCAACACTGAAGAGAAAAAGGACACGAAGTAGTAAGACTAAATATATCTTCACATTTACACAGCTTACACTTACCTCTTTAATTCATATCTTAAACTGAAAAAATCTATTCTAAAAATTGCATTTGTGCAACTAAATTATAACAAAATCGACTAAAACCAGCAAAAGACTTGGTCACTTAACCATGTTAAAAAGATTGACAAAAAAATTTCATGTACTAAAGATTGACATAAAAAAAAAAACATGTCCTAGAGAAAACTAAAGTTACCGACAAATAATAACATGCATCATTTATTTTGTCAACAAGCTTTAACCCATGAGAAACTGAATGATTCGCTGTGGTTCATACTCTATAAACCAAACTATATATATATATATATATATATATATATATATATATATATATATAGTTGTAATTGTGTAAAGGGATAGTATATATATATTTTCTTTTTTTGTCAACAACGATAATGTGTTTTAAGTTGGGTTTATACACAGGCCTAAATTATTAGGCTATAAGTTCTGAACAATAAATCCATAAAGGAATATCATTAATGATATAATAATAATTTTATATGAATGGGATAGAAATAAATGGTAGGAATGAAATGAAATAAAATATTTAAGGATTAATGGAATACTGGTTCCAGTCATATCAACGTTTGGGAAGTGGAACGACTTTTCAATTTATGCTAACTTTTTTTGTTTCTTTGTAAAAGTCATTTTATGCTAACTTGTAAATATTAAGCCAAATTAGATTGAATATTGTATTCACAAGTAATTTATACTTATTAGGACTTGTAGTTTAGCGGTTGTGTTAGTGCCGTCTTTGTATCACTGTTTAGGTTTGAACTCAATTTTAATATATAAATTTGTTGTTTACAAAAAGAGATAAAAATAATAATTTATCCAAAAAAAAAGAGACATTCAATTGCAGCCATATCGTAGGGGGTTTGGGTGGATGATAATGACAATCCATTTAAGTAATTAATGAAAGAAAACGTATGGATAATTTAACAAATATCAAATATAAAGATATGGAATAATTTGATATTTGATTTGACTCAAATATATATCTAAAATAAGTAAGAGATTTTGAGCATGGATCTTTAACACAAATTGTATATAATCCTCTAATTAAATATCTCAAATTACCTTAACTCTAGATTTTGTTTGTGAATTTTACTAGTTGAGGTAATAATTCTTAAATTTTGTCTGATATACATGATTGAATCAAGTTATTCGCGATTGTTCATATAAGATATCAAGAAAATGGTTAAAAATTATCCAGTTTTATAGATTTCTTGTTTTTAGTTTTCCTCCTCTTTATATTGTCATTTTTTTCGTTTAATGTTGTACAAGTTTTTCGAGTCTAATGGAATTCTGATGTGAAAAACTATATATATATAGATAAAGTACAAAAGTTATTTTTAACATTAACCGGAACTCTTTATTTAAACGGTTCAAAAAAGCAAACCAGAGAAAATGACAATATTTCTAATCATATTATTGGTAGAAAAGTGTATCTTAATCTACACATAAAACATATAAGATTCGTGACNAAGCAAAGGTTTGATAAAATACGATATCCTTGCAATAAAAGTCCTTATATTTGTCAACACAATATTGAAACTAGCTCGATATAAATCACTAAATCAGCAACCAAACAAAATGGACGTTACAATAGAGTCTCCGTACATAACGCACGCTCTTGAACATTTCCTATTCCAAACCGTTTGATCAATTTTTCTCTCAAGTGAAAGGAAAAATAGTAATGTGATGACTATGTCATATGTTTCTTGAGATTTCTCTTTTCTCTAAACGTAAATCCATGGATATTATTATCTAATATTTAATTTTTCCTAATTAATGCCATCTCTTCTTTTGGTTTTGTGCTTCTAAAGAAAGAAAGGAGAAATATCCAAAGAGTTTTTTCTTTTTTTTTGTTTCTTGGTTTGATCGATGAGAAATGGGAATATTCAGCACAATATTGGGTGCGATTGGTTTCGGATTCGGAACAACGATCGGGATCGTTATTGGTTACTACTTGTTCTTCTTTCACCAGTCTACTGATGTTCAGGCATTGTTTGAAATCTCTTCTTCTTAACCAAATCATTTATCTCATCATATGCATTTTTGTTTGTTTGAACATTTCTTGTTAAAATGCGACAAATATTGTCACCAACAATGTTTTGATCATTTTTCCATGCAAGAAAACTTATGATCACTTATATGTTCCCTTGTCGTTATTTATGATCTACTAAGCCAAAGTTGGTTCGTTTTTAATTTGTTGACGTTCATGGATCAGGATCCTGAGATAAGACCATTGGTGGAGTTAGACTCAGAGACTATAGCCAAAATGTTTCCTGAAATACCTTTGTGGGTTAAAAATCCTGATTTTGATCGTGTATGTTCTTTCTCTATGCCATTCTCTCAATTAAATAATATAGTTGTCTGATTTGTAACATTAGCTCTCTGTTTCTCTCTGAAGATTGACTGGCTTAATAAGTTCATTGGCTATATGTGGCCTTATATGGACAAGGTAATAAAAAATATAGTCTTCTTCTTACCTTTCTTAACTTCATGTGTGTTTGTATTTATCCTAATATATAACTGTAAAACAATGTTTCTTGTAATGTCTCAGGCTATTTGTAAAATGGCCAAGTCAATTGCAAAACCCATAATTGCTGAGCAAATTCCAAAGTTCAAAATTGATTCAGTTGAATTTGAAATGCTTACTTTGGGATCATTACCACCTACTTTTCAAGGTTTCTCTCTTTGTGTTTAACTTAATACTTGTGTATATATACAATATATTCTTCTTCCGTCTGGAGATATAACATTTAGTTTTGGTTCTCACTTTCATTTTGCAGGAATGAAAGTTTATGCAACTGATGATAAAGAACTGATAATGGAGCTGTCATTGAAATGGGCAGGGAATCCAAATATCCTTGTTGCAGCTAAAGCTTTTGGGTTAAAAGCCACTGTTCAGGTAAGTTTTTTGCTCCCTGACTCGTCGTAATATAAGTCAAAAGCCTCTTTAATTGAAAGATTGTTACACCAGGTGGTTGATTTGCAAGTTTATGCTACTCCAAGGATTACTCTAAAGCCATTAGTCCCATCTTTCCCCTGTTTTGCCAATATTTTTGTCTCTCTTATGGATAAGGTATGATTCCAAATAAGACCAAATGGTTTTGTAAGATACATTATTACATAGAGAGACTTATACTGTGGTTTCTTCTGTAGCCACAAGTTGATTTTGGACTAAAGTTACTTGGTGTGGATGTAATGGCTATTCCCGGCTTATACCGATTTGTCCAGGTACATTTTGGGAAGCTGTTTCTATACTTGAGCCTGAAACTCTCTAAGAAGAGGTTCTTGA
>OVAF01002511.1:0-15551 GCA_900406245.1 Odontarrhena argentea | reverse complement strand
TGGGATAGGAAAACTGTTAGTCCTAAGTGGTTAGGTCAGATCTTGTTTTCCTACACAAATCAACAAAAGAATTTAGCATCATCAGTATTGATAGACTGAAGTGTGGATACGTTCATGGAATGGCATTAGGATGGACATTATTTGTTTGAAATAAGAGATGACTCAACTCCATGCAGTAATCCCACTTTGCCATATCCTAATAAACATATGATGAAGAGCTTATAATTATGTTTTCATATCTGTTAAGGTTCATAGAATTTAATTAATTGTCTTGGTTATCTAAGTCGATCAATTATGTAATTGTCTACCATTTTCGTCGTGTTGTAGCCGATTCGTGGTTACGTGAATGTGGTAATCTTATTTTACGATCGTTTTCTATATTTGGCTCTGTGAAACCGAGAACCACGTCTGTTTAAGCCACACGTGAAGAGGAAAAATCACCTCTTAAGTATATCCATTTTTGTAAAGAAATGAGCTGATTTTATGTTGTAATGTAGTGTGAGATTTATGAATATATAAACTCTTAAATGAAAATATTAGGAAAACAAAAGTATAGGAGCAGACACCATAAGTAAGCTGAAGCCGGGTATCTGTATCCGTAGGTCTCCATGGTCTCGCTGCTTTATCATGATGTTAGTTAAGCACACGCGAGACTACCAGAGGTTGGCGAGGTATCTTGAAATTGTGCTCAGTAATTTTGATCTCAAAGTGGTACGTTAACCCAAGGGGTAGCAGCAACTCATCTGGGATTCTGATGTTTGCCTGCGGCCCTCCAACTGCGTCCATCACATCAGTAGCTGTCCAACCCGTTATGTGATTGACATCACGATCAAAGGGGATAAATACAGCCTCATCTTCTCCATCGCTGACCTGCACCTCGACTTTGAACCTGTATAAAACATAGATGGTTTATGGATTATGTGTTCTTCATTAACAATTGATGGTACGTTATGAACACGAATAGCATTGCAAGCTCATTACAATCATAGACAAAATGCTACTCAGAGTGTCGTTGTTGTAAATACATACATTCAAGAGAGTGCATCAATTTTATTATGACTTTGCATAAATTGAAGTGAGTATATACCACAAACCTAATCACCCCTTCAGCTTGTGAATTTTTGCAATAGTTACAAATCAGAGGAGTGTCAGTGTGGTTTATTTTTCTGCAGCAAGCCTTGCAGGCTATGTAGTACCATCCTCTTTCTCCGTACATGTCAGTAATAGTTCCCCAACAATTCAAGGTGGCTCTCTGGAAAGTGTTGAAATTGTGGTTGCAGGGAGAAATAAAAGATCACTATAAAATTGTGTCGTGATCAAGAGTTGGAAGATAAGTCACCTGCGGTTCTTGATTGGTGAGAAATTGATTAAGCTCCCTTAGCGATGGTTTTATATTCTTCAAATTGCTGGAGCAGACAATTTGGGGAGGGGGGATTGAAACAACAACTTTATATGATCCGCGAGGTGAAGCAGAGCATCAGTTTGTATTCAAAACATTTAGTAAGGACACCAGTTTCAAGTCAACCCATCAGTTTCTACTCAAAGTAACTCACCACTAAATATATGTTGACTTTTATTCAATAAAACAGTTTTAATTCATAATGTCTGTACTTCACGTTGCTTTTTTAATTGAGCGTCTTGAGATTGCAATTGGGGCTTTGCAATTGTTTTGCTTGGTTGATCCTTTTCTCCAACACATTCTTCATGAAGCTTCTTAGAATCATAGTGGTTGATCCAAAACTATCATATCAGACACATGCTTTACCACACTAACATGATTTCTACGTTTATAAATAGCCAAAAGTTCAAGAACTTGCCTCTGCTTGACTCGACATGGCAGTATGGTTCTCATCCCTTAGATGATAATCAGAGACAATTTTACAATGGCAAGTCAAATTGTACAAATGACAAAAACAAGAACTCAGGACATGATCATGAAACACCATTATTCTTCTTCCTTGCTTCTCCAGTTTCTAGAACATAATCATAGAAATGTTGCTTCAGGGAGAACCTTCTCATGTTGCTTGAGGGAGAACCTTCTCATGTTGGTTGACCTTGATATTCAGTTCTCTCTCTTCTTTTGCGTTGCATTCAAGCAGAAGGTTAGATTATCAAGCCACTAGATTTCTCTTCCATGAACCTAAAACCCCAAAAATCAAATTATGAATTGATATATACAGAGTGAATCATTCGAAAACATACAAGAAACCCCTAATATTCAAACTAACAGCCATGTATAATATGAAAACGTCTCTCAATTTATGTACCTGCAAAAACAAAACCTCGAGGATATAGTCATGAGACGCCACTATTCTTCCTGCTCTGTTCTTGCTTTTCTTCAACAAAAAATCAGAACTCTTGCTTGAGGGAGAACCTACTCATTTCATATGTGTTTGTGCGAGGGAAGGATAAATTCAAAAATCGGTTTGGTGGTCTGACTTTAACCGTATTGGATTTAATTTAACGCTATGAATTGCTTTAAAAATTGATCGTCTCCCATCGAAAACTTTACAAATACTGAAACAGTTGATTGATAATCATCTCTTTTTACCAAATATATCATCATCGAAACTCAGAGAAAGGAAAATTTCCAGGGTTAATGTCATGGAAACACCAAAACCAGGAAAGAGAAAATGAGAATCTAACGACTCCGTTCAGAACAGAGGTACATGTATGCAATCCATGTTTCTTATGATACGATCAAAAATAATAACCACTTACAAATTCGAGCTTCCTATCATGTGATGACACAGGCGGGACGCATTTGAAAAGGCAATGAACCAAAATTGCAGACCCAATAAGCACTCCAACCATATGCTACCATTGTAAGTTCATTATGTGAAGATGACAGTAGGACATATGTACCTGTCCTAGACGCTTTTGAAAAATACTCATGCTTACTGTAATGTGTTCCCTAGGTGGATGCGATAGATGCTCCGGATACGGTAAAACAAATATGCCAATAAGAATTTTGATTGTTGAAGCTAAAATTCAGTTTGCGTACCTTATACCTCCCCCTCTAATTGATTGCTTCTTTCTCATGAATATGCAGCTCGCCAAAAAACAGCTCGCTCAATGAGAAAAGCAATCATGATATCCCAATCATGGCGATTACGATGGAGACGAGCAAATCTTCGACAATTAGGTTCCTTCTCGGCATCAGGACAGATTGTCAACAAACCAACACCTGAGGTTATGCAACCTACAAGTACTCAAAGAAAAGGTTAGAGTCTAACATGTTTATTCGGACTGAAAGAGATCATGACATCTCGAGATTCATAATTTCCTTCCGCCTGCTGATGTCCCTCTTTTCATACGATAATATTCATCAAGCAGCTTCACCACGCAAGGCCAGAAACAGACCCCCGCAGAGAAATACGAAGTATTTTGATTGCGAGTTAGCATTTTATTCGTAACACCTACATTATTTGGAAACCATATTCTCTACGCTACCTAACACATCAAATACTCGTGCAAAATTAGGTGGATGCGACAGATGCTCGGAGCATGGTAACGTCAAATCTGTTTAGTGCAACAATATTAAACGACTCTTTTAATAAGTATACCAGCAATGGACACTCACTTTGCCACTACCTCAACATGATTTGCCTCGCAGTTAGGAGGAAAAATGAACAAACCCTGAGAAGAGCTATCATCTTATCAAAAAGATCTGCCAAAATAGAACATGGTTAATTACAAACAAATTGTCTGGTTGCATATCCCTGTCTCTACAACAAATTAAACAAATCTAGCTTTGAAAATGCAGGAGAGTCATCTACGAGCTCGCCGGTACAATCAAAAAAAGAAAGGAAAAAACTTAGAGGTTAGCATCTATCACTCCCCATTAATTTAACATCACAACTCCCCACTAACATTACTTTTCAACCTCTACAGAAACCATGGCTAAAGAAAACCCGATTGTGAAATGTCCACACTGCAAAGCTTTGGTGTGGTATTCTCAGAGAACAGGCTATGACTTCCGAACAGGGGAGCCTACATTCACAATATGTTGCCAGCAAGGCCGAGTCAAACTGCCACCAGTTCGAGAGATGCCGCCTTATCTTAATCAACTCCATAGTAACAGCTCAACATTTCGTATAAATATACGAGTCTACAACTCCCTTCTTGCATTCACATCAATAGGAGCAAATATAGATCACAGTGTTTCCTCGGGGAATGGGCCGCCTGCTTTCAGAATTCATTGTCAGCTATTTCACCGCATAGGATCCCTCATACCCAAGGCCGGTTCCCCTCCTAAATTCCTACAGATGTGGATTGTAGATACAGAGAATGAGGTCTCGAACCGTATCAAAACTATGTCAAGAAAAGAGTCTAAAGAACTAGAGGAGGACATAGTGCAAGGTTTGATTTAGATGCTAGACGAAATCAACTGCCTTTCCAAGTTTTTTCGCAAGGCCCTAGATCGATACAAAGCAAACGACCTCCAACAAGTAAGCATAAGATTGATCGGGAAGCAGAGCAAAGGTAAACAATATGATCTCCCGCAAATTAGCGAAGTCACAGGCTTGATTATCGGTGATTTGGAAGCAAATATTGGGTACCGAGATGTTGTCTTAGAGTTGCAGTCTACCCACCTGCAGGAGATAAGGGATGACCATCCTTTGTTTATGAGCTTACAATACCCATTGTTGTTCCCTCGCGGTGAATATGGATTCCACACTGAGATTCCCAATATCCCACAACCTGGAGAGAAGAAAAGGACATTTATCAGTTATAGGGATTTTTATGCGTACCAAGTGCAGACTAGACTTGATGAAGGTGTGACAATTATCATGGGAGGGCGATTACTTCCACAATATGTTGTAGATGCATACACAGGTATAGAGCAAGATAGACTTCGATGGGCAAGAGACAACCAAGCACAACTAAGAGCAGATCTCTACAGCAACATCTTCAATGCAATTGGCAAAGGAGATACGGATGCCCAAAAAATTGGGAAAAGATTTATCTTGCCAGCCAGCTTCACAGGCGGACCCAGATACATGATTGAGAAATACCACGATGCAATGGCAATATGTCGAGAATATGGTAACCCCAATCTTTTCATCACAATGACCGCAAATCCTAACTGGAAAGAGATCAAAGATCATTTAGCAACATATGGGGCAGCAACGGGAAACGACCGTCCAGATATCCAGTGTCGTGTTTTTAAGATGAAACTCGACGAGCTACTCAAAGACCTCGAGGAAGGAACATTCTTTCCTCCATATATTGTTGGTACGCTCTCTCAAAAATGGTTTACAACAATATAGATGTCCATAAATAGTAAACTCGAACCAGAGTTCTAAATTACCTATACAAAGTGATTTGCCTAACCTCAAGCTTTCAAACGATGTCCAAAAACATTTTCCCTTCCAATTGATTTTTTGGCAAACTCGCTTTTTCGGGATCATAGTTCATCCAGGGAAAAACATATTTAGACACTTAGTGTATCGAAAGTCTTAGAATCCATCCATACATTAAAAACCCCCTTAAAAAATCTCACTCAGCAAACCGCAATACCTTTTATAAAAAGTAAAGCTTTCCTATGATATTATTAGTGTTGAGTATTGCTTTGCCTCAAAGTCTTGATGAACCGTGATATAGTTACATATTGTTCATATATATCTCTTCATGTATGTCTTTTCTTGGAAATTCATAAATTGCAAAATTTAAAAGACATGAACTTAATCATATTGTTTAATCACTTATTTGAATACTGTTTAATTTATCAATTTAATCAATATTCTATTGAAAGACAAATTCTAAAGAATTTATGCAAATCAAAATGTACACTTATGATCTATTCAATCTTCCACTATGTAATTAATGAAAATTCTACATTTTACAGTGCTCCACACAATTGAGTTTCAAAAAAGAGGATTGCCACATGCCCATATATTGCTATGGTTGGATCGACCGAGGAAAAAACCAGAACCTGATGAAGTTGATAGTATTATCTCGGCCGAATTTCCTAATAAATCAGAGGATCCTAAGGGGTTCGAGCTTGTGGAAAAACACATGATGCATGGACCATGTGGAAAACATAAACCTTCATCACCATGTATGGTTAACAACGTCTGCAGTAAGAAGTATCCTAGGCAATTCAATATGAACACAACAATTGATAAATTAGGATACATTATCTACCGCCGACGTCAAGTTGATGAGCACTTCACCTTCAAAGGAAAGACCAGGTTAGATAACCGTTCAGTCGTTCCACATAATATTGAGCTCTTGAAAAAATATGAGGCTCATATCAACGTGGAATGGTGTAACACGACTAATGCGGTGAAGTATCTCTTCAAATACATTACAAAGGGGGTCGATAAAGCAACTGTTTTAGTGGAAACAGGGAGTACCAGTTCAAGCACAAAAGGCACAGACAAGGTAATAGTTGAGAGAAATGAAATCCAAGAGTACCTAGATTGCCGATATTTATCTGCGTGCGAAGCTATGTGGCGAACATTCGCATTCCACATTCACAAACGTAAACCATCAGTTCAAAAGTTGCAAATTCATCTTCCGGATCAGCAGACGATCACTTATAGAGACACTGACCACTTGGGCTCTGTGATCACTAAATTTGGCATAGAGAAAACAATGTTCACTGAATTTATGGAGATGAATAGGCTGTACGAAGACTGCAGGCATTTAACATACGTTGAATTCCCAAAGTTCTTTGTGTGGGATAACGATGCAAAAATGTGGCATAGACGGAAGAGAGGATTCACAATTAGTAGAATCGTTAATGTCCATCCATCGCAACAAGAGAAATACTACCTCAGATTATTGGTGAACGTAGTTACAGGACCAACGTGTTTCCATGACTTCCTCACGGTTAGAGGTGAAAAAAAAGCAAGCTTCAAAGAAGCATGTTATGCAAGAGGTTTACTAGATGATGATAAAGAGTGGCTGAGAGTAATGGATGAATCTGATATATGGGCTACTCCAGCACAGTTACGACATCTATTCGTCCATTTACTTATATACTGTGAGGTGGGAAGCCCATCAAAGCTTTGGAAACATTGTTGGAAAACAATGTCTCAGGACATGCTCGAGAACCAAAGAAGTGAATTTGGGTTTAAGAAAATGGATTTGAACGAAGAAGAGCTTGAGCAGTATACTTTGATACAGATCGAGAAACTACTGCATCACCAAGAGCGGTCACTCACTGATTACAAAGACATGCCTACACCTGATCTAAACTTTCTTAAAAAAGTAGGAAACTCTTTGCTGAATCAGGAATATAAGTACAATGCGAAAAAGGAATTGGAGAAGCATGAGGAACTTTATCAAAGTCTCAACAGTGAACAAGAAAAGATCTATACAGCTGTTTTGGAATCGGTCAATAAAAATCTTGGCAAAATGTTCTTTTTAAACGGAGCAGGAGGAACAGGTAAAACATATGTCTACAAGACATTAATCTCAAAGCTGAGATCAAACAAAAAAATTGTCCTCCCAATTGCTTCATCAGGAATTGCAGCTTTGCTCCTACCAGGTGGACGAACTGCCCATTCGAGATTCAAAATACCACTGCTCTTAACCGAAGAATCAACCTGCGATATCAAGAGAGGTACGATGCTCGCAGAGTTACTATTGAAGACTGATCTCATCATATGGGACGAAGCACCAATGTCGCATCGTAATACGTTCGAGGCTGTCGATCGGAGGTTACGAGATTTAATAGCTCCAGATGACCCCTCTGCTCGAGACAAATTCTTCGGAGGCAAAACAGTGTTGCTTGGTGGAGACTTCAGACAAATACTTCCGGTCATAACCCATGGAACACGCGCAGATACAGTGTTAGCGTCTATAAGTCGGTCATACTTATGGGATGCATGCCATGTTTTTCACCTGGCACAGAATATGAGGCTTCAACCATCGGAAAAAAACTTTGATGAATGGCTGCTTAGTGTAGGTGATGGAACAACCACAAAGGCCAGCGCTACAGATCCAGACGGAGAGGGAGATAACTTGGTTATAGACAGGAACTTTGTCCTGCAACCAACAGAAAACCCACTTCAACAGATCACAGCAGAGGCGTATGGGGAGAATGATCAGACAAAATTGTGTTTAAAAGACCTCACTGAAAAGGCTATCTTAACACCTAGAAATGAAACTGTCCACGAGATTAATGAGCACATATTATCTCAGAGTCCAGGAGAATGCAGAGAATATCTAAGCTACGACAGCATAGAAAAAGCAGAAACTATGGGGATAGAATATGAGACACTCTACCCACCAGAGTACCTAAACACTCTAGAGTATCCAGGCTTGCCAAACCACAAACTGAAGCTAAAAGTGGGTGTTCCAATTATGCTTTTACGAAACCTAAACCAAAAAGAGGGCTTATGCAATGGTACGAGGCTCATAGTCACGCGCTTGGGAGAGCGGGTCATCGAAGGGCAAATAGTAGAGGGTACACATGTTGGAAACAAGGTTATCCTACCAAGAATTATCCTATCCCCAACTCTTTCAGACCATCCATTTACACTAAAGAGAAGACAATTCCCGGTGAGAGTGTGCTATGCTATGACGATTAATATAAGTCAGGGTCAAAGTTTAAAGTCAGTCTTCTTATACTTACCCACTCCATTTTTCACCCACGGACAACTCTATGTCGCTCTCTCTAGAGTGACATCTCTAGCAGGCCTTACGATCCTGCAAGAAGAAAAACAAGCAGACAATGAAATTAAAAACATCGTCTATCAAGAAATCTTCTACAATATTCCAAACTAGAAAGGTTAGTACTGAACTTACAGCACTCTCTACATATAGTTGCTATTGAATATGTAAATAAACCAATGGACACTCTGTTTCAGGTACAACGACGGCAACGTTTCACTCTCCAAACCACATCACGAACTTCCAAGTTTCAGTGTAAACTACTATTGCTACTGCACATTTTATGATGGACTCAGATTACGTTGCAATTCAATTTCAATGTCTACGCAATCTTTGGTTCTACTAAACTGGCACTATCTTTTACTTAGAAAACACTAACAACAAAAACTGAAAAAAATTCTAGAGAGATATGATATTAGCAATTACAAAAGCAGATAAGGCATCAAAAAAGAATAAAATTTCAAAATGCTCCGTACAAAAGCTACCTACATTACCAAGAAACGGACGAAACTTAGGTTGACTACTTTTAACATTTTTTACTTTTACCCAAATCAATGAAAATCAGTACAACCTAATAATAAAAGATTCCCAATTAGGTATTTCTAATAGACGAAGGTCTTTTGTATAAATAACTAAACCTGTAATTCTCGCTTTATATAAATTTGCTCAGTGCCTAGGGTTTTAATCTATTCATATGTTCTTACGTTTATAACAAAGTAAACAAAAACCAATGGCACTAAAGGTATTTGTAAACCAACTCAGATCTTGGAAAACCAAACGAGAGATTCATGTGAAGATCATTCAGAAATGGATTCATGGAACGAATCCTCTAGATCAAGTCATAAAAATGATTTTGGTTGACACAAAGATATTTGCTTAATCTCGGACTTACTTAGATTTTAATGATTAATCAAAGTACTTAATGATCGTCTTCGTATTCTTACATTTAGGGTCACAAGATTGTGGCAACTATTAAGAACGATTGTGTCCCAATGTTTCAAGATCGATTTTATAAAGGTCAATGGAAAAGTATTTCAAAATTCAGGGCTCATGAAGTAGAGGATGATTATGATCTTATTACTACTAATCAATTTGAGCTCTATTTTGATTATTACACTGTTGTGCACCCTTTGGAACCACAAAGCCAAGATTCGTTTTTGGATTTGGTCGAGTTTCATGACATAAAAAATGGGTCATTTAGTCCAAAATATCGGTGCGGTATGTGGCTTTTACACATTTTTACTTTTGTACTTGCTATTTAGTTATTTGGTATATTAAAAAAACTTTGTTATATAATATAATAAATTTAACTCTATTCAGATCTCATCGGAAAAGTTGTGAAAGTGGATGATATATATTACTATTACAATCGTACAGAAGATAATAAATTCTCTGACTGGGCCACTTATTCGTTCCATATCTAGGACGAGCAGTGAGTGTCTTTCTTTATTTTATAAAAATCTGCATATTAATATTTTCTCTATAGTATTATGTAAACGTCTATAAAATTCTGGTGCTTTTATTTAACACTGGAAGTCTTCTGGAATGCTTAGTTATGGGTGACCATGCATTCACATTTTATAAACAATACCGTGACCGCAATATTAAGGTACCACAAGTTTGTGTTCTAAGATGGATGTCTATAAATACTCATAATCCAGGTATATTATTCTCTTAATAATATACAGAATAAAGAGAAGCCCATAAAATATACTAAATGTATTTCGCAATCTCAATAGAAATTGAAGTGCAGACTTTAGGCAAGTGTTCCGAGGTTCTCATCAATCCAGATATGATCGAGGTGCAGCATTTTCTTGACCGTTGCGTGTAAGTTATGTTTTCTCATTCATTGTATTATATTATGTGAATTGTCAATAACCCATATATATTTTTTTCATAGTATTAATCTTGATGATCTATGAATCTACGGGCGAGACCAGCGCATGATTACTGCCAATCTCGCCAATGTATCCAAGGATATGTATCGGAGTATTTTTTAGAAATCCTGAAGTAATATGTATCTTGATTACCTTTAAGATTTCGAACTTATTCATTACCCAAATTCAGATATAAAGTACTTAAGATCTTATCTTTTCACCACTCCTATGAAAGCTCAGATTAAAGACTTGCACAAAGTTTCTATCTTTACAGGCTTCTCTTAGCTACTCCCATCCCATTATCCAAACATTTAACATGGGAATATTTCTTTTACATGTTTGGTTCTGTTGAGTCTCCTGTCTTCTTGAATAGTTTTATTAAAAGATGTTTCACATTCCTACAAGTTCGGCGTTCTATCTTACTAAAGCAAACACTGTAGAAAATCAGAAGCAAAAGAGACTTGCGTGTGAAAAGCCGAGAATAGCAGAGACAAACATCATAGACAATCAAGAACACCTAATCTCCATAGAAATTTACCAACACAGTCCTCAAATTAAAATTCAGAACTAAATACTAAAACAAGTAATCTTGAGAAGATTAAGCGAATCTTCGGCCATGCGTCCTTTACTAGGGAGACCAAGACGAATCAGGTCCCGTCCAACGACAGATACAGATTCGGTAGCAGCACCATTGTTTTTGACGGAGCTCTGAGCGGAGGAGACGCAAGAAGTGACAATCCTCAAACATCTCCGGCGAATACCGCAAACCGAAACAGCGGTTGAAGAAGAAATCGGAGAGAAGAGAGACAATGAAGAAGAGGGCGAGAGCTGGAGAGTGGTGTTGAGCGGAACTGAGATTGACAACAGATCACGAGCGACAAAAACGTTTATAGTAGTTAGAAGAAACTCAAAACGAAATGAATGCGGAAGAGAATGGAGATCGTAAAGAGAGTATCCACATTGTTTACACAAAAAAAGTCATTCGTTTGGGAAATGGAACAAAATGTAGAACACGACGAGTGGCTTAGACATAAGAGACGTGGCATAACATCGACCAACAACAAGAAACAACGACGTGCACATAATGGGCCCATTTCAAGCCTTTTTTGACCAAATTAGCTCAAAATTTTTATTCCTCACCATTAGGAGAGCATGTCTCCCCGATCATGCAAGACTAATTTGAGTTCCATTCTGAGACACAAAACACTATACAAAAACTTGGTAAATATGAAACTTCAATCTTTCAAATTGAAAAAAAAACATCACGAAATTACATAATAAGCTAAATTGAATAGTCTTAAATAACTCAAAGAACCAGATAATAAACAAAGAAAAATAGGTCAAAGGTATAAAGCCCACCATTTTAAAAACTAATATACATAAGAATTAAAAAAATGTTCGACAGGGTACACATATATCTGATAAAATCAACTGTGATTATCAGCAAAGATCTTATTTCCATACGAATGATGAAAAAAATATATTTTCACTACAACAAACTCATATAAATCATTCTATTACTACATTTATATAATTCAATAAATTAAAAAAAAAAAAATATCAATGTTCTAATAATTTCAAAACAAATATATTGAATAAGGTTATCACCAACTGACCTCCATATTAAAGTTAAAAAAAACTTCAACTTTGACTACAAAAACAAAAGCAAAACGAAAACACCAATAACACCATACTTAAAGACACACCGTTACCATAATATCACAAACTATATAACAATCAATCAAAACCATTAAAAAACATCACAATACCAAATGGGAGATCAACCACATATAACTCATTCTTTCTCTTATGGAACGACTCCTGCTTCCACACCCCCAGAAAAAACCATACATCTCATCATCAAAAGACCACTTACCCATGAAGAAGAAATACGCATCCGAATGCCATGCCTAACTAACATACAAGGCCATCTCACCCCGACAATAATAGCAAATCTCAAATTTCTTCTCACGTATCAGCAAATCGAAGCCAATGAAGCTACCAGAATTGGAAACAGATTTGCAAACTTCGTCACCACAGCGCTGCAACTAAACGATAATGGAAACGGTATTCACCTCAATCTCTATTTACACATAAGAGATTTTGATTTAACGCATACAGCAAGGATCGATGTAGACCCTCTTATTCATGATATACAATCATCATCTAGACCTCCAACTACAGAAGAGGAGAATGAAGATTGTTCAATTTGTCTCCAAGCATTCATAGGCAGAGAAGACATGATAATGTTGGCGTGCAACCACTACTATCATCGTGATTGTATTCTACAATGGATTAACCGCCGTCCACATTGTCCACTATGTAGAACATCATTGTTATAAACTAGCTGTAATACTCAACAAGTAAACCACTAAGCCAACCTCATATTCTGTGGAATTTGCGATCATAATAAAATCATATAAAATTTAATCAAATTAATCAAAAAGGTTATCATATTCAAGCGAAGGACGAAAAATTCAAGTCTCCGAATGACTCCAGATAATATATATTTTTGAAAAAAAAAAATTTGGAGAATATCAAATTAATTTTCGCTTCCATATAAACAGAGCATAAATCTATTCGGACAAACAAATATCACTAACAAGTGTTTTTGGCATTATATACCCAAAAACAAACAATAATTTTTTTCATCATCCCATACAAAATTCATGAAAGTACTACAAATTCACCATGATAACTTGATTTGCAAAAGACGAAACATTGAAGTCTCCGCATGACTGTACATGATATTGAAAATTTTTAGTATCGTTTGGAGAATATGATACTAAATAAATTTTAAAAATAAACTTATTGGTAGTATTAACAGAAAATGAACAAAAATATTTGATCACACATGTACTAAACATTAATAAACTAACAAATTGTGATAAACATCTCAATAAACAAACTCTTATATTTAATATTTTACTCCAAAGTATTTTGTGTTCTATTTAGATTTAGTTAGACGAACCTCCAACAAAATAAAAATGCATACTTCAATTTTAAAAAATTGAAAACTCATAAACGATAGATAAGATATTACAATGGTCACAAATTGTTAACATATAACCAACACAAATAAATAACCGCGCGTAGCGCAGTCTTCCCCCTAGTTAACATAATAATTAAATATAGATTAATGACATCAATTCTCTTTCTTTGATCTCAGATATAGATGTAGCTATGTACTTACTCCAGGTGAATACATCTTTAGGCCGTCTTAAAGGGGATGGTGTAGCTTTCATGAAGTGTACTTTCGGCCACAAAATGCAGGTTACGTATCAGAAGAAGTTTTCAAAAGACCGACGCTGTCACAATTGGTCTAATGTTCTCTTAGCGTACAGACGTGGAGAACTTCCATCTCATGGAAAGACGGGCAAAATATGGTTGAGAGACGTAAACCGTTTTTACACACTAGTTCATGTTGATAGTAATCACTAGATTAGAATGTGCATTAATTTCGTTGAAAGGACGATCAAAGTGATGGATTGTTTTACATACAAAAGAGAAAGTATTAAATACACGGAACCGTTCAAGACCATGATATTTTATCTTGTGAAGGCAGTTCAAAAGCCTTCCATTCGTAATATTGTTTTTATTTTGACTTCTTATATCTCACCATCTACCTTTTGACTTCTTATATCTGACCATCTCCCTCTCTTGTTAGTAAGGGTGTCAAGCGGGCCTGAAGACCACGAGCCGAGTCCACATGGCCCAAGTGCGGATCGGGTTTAGGCTCCTATATCGTAGACCGCCTAGTTGCGGCCATTGCGGGCCTGTCCAACTGGTCGGCGAGTTGAGATGGGCCTGGCCACAATTAGGCCACGGGTAAGCGGGCAAGTCCACAAATGTTTCTTGTTTTTACAATGTTTGTAAAGTACCTAACACATATAGAGGGTTTGCTTGTTTCTAACACACAATTACACAAACTTAGAAACCCTAGTTCTGTTTTGTAAGAATATCAACAAACGCTAATCAATTCTAAGACAAATCAGCGACTAAACAAAGAGAACAGACTATGTTTCTCTGTTAGAACAGAAACAATTATTTTCATTGTAGTCTATTTGAACATACATTTTTGTTCTCTGGTTCACTGTTAAAACAGAGAATTTGCATTACCAACATTTTTTTATCTTAAGCCGAGAATGTAATTAAACAAAAGAAACTAGTTAAGAATTCAAGTGACTACAACAATACAATACAATACATGTATTGGACTTCGACGAGTACCCAAAGCTTCGGCCTTTGTTTATAGATTTTTCGAAGATGAAGGACCTTGATCAGACTTGCATGTCTTCTTAGAACGCCTTGAATAAACAAACAGAACACGAGGGCCATTTGATTCCTTTCAATCCGGCAATCCGGAAAAGGAACCATTCTCTCTTCGATTGGTGTTGCCGAGAGCGAGAGGGTTTGTAGCAAATGAGGTAAAAAGGGTTTATGACGATAGCCCTCGATTTGTCACTTGGAGAGGTTTGGTTTGATTCCATTTCGTCAATTTGAAAGGAAACAATGATTTTTTGAGTGAAATTTTGAGAACCTATGTATGCCGAAATTTTGAAGAAAATGAGAGAAAATGTATGATCCGCTAAGACCGCGAGCTGGCCCGTTTAACCGCCTAATACTGCGGAGCGAATCTGAACCTTGATTTTGTGGTCCGCGGTCCAGGCGGTCCGAACCATTTGGTCAAGAGAGAGACGATAGGCCCACCACGGTCGGCCCACCACGGTCGGCCCACCTGACAAGTCTATTTGTTAGGACTTATGTTATTTGGTGGTCGGCCCGCCTGACAAGTCTACTTGTTAGGGCTTATGTTGTATGTCAAGATTCTCAAAAGTTATAATATTACAAGTCTAGATGGAAAATGGGTTATAGCTATATCATTTTCTTACCAAAATTTGGAATGCAACTGTGAATTCTCAAGTGCAACATTGTGATTACACGTATATGTGTGAAGTCCGTCTACACATCATGGTAAGTTCGAGATAAAATATGAATAGATAACAATCCCTGTAGAGCACATGCAAAAAGACTACAGCAAAACAT
>OVAF01002508.1:0-15564 GCA_900406245.1 Odontarrhena argentea | reverse complement strand
GAGAGCGATATCTTTGACCTTGGTTTGGTCTTGGGGCCACGTGTTGACGAGCTGTCCGTTGNGTACTGGAAGACGCAGAGTTCTGAATCGCAGAGCGTGGAAAGCTCGAATGCTTTTTTGATCATTGTCTCTTGTCTCATCGCCAAACCCTTTACTGTCGGAGAAGATTTCTTGAACACGGTCGTGTGTCTCGGACACAGCTTCGAAGAGACTTTCGGTTTAGAAGACTGTATTTGATGATCCATCTTTGAGAATCCCAAAAACAGAGAGAGACAGAGAGAATTCGGAAGTGAACTTGAGAGACAAGTTTGGGAAAACAAATGTGAGTAATGGTAATGAAGCATTGTTTAGGGTTACATACTATTATTTAAACGCGTCGAACACAACGGTCATATGTTTCCATTTTTCTGATTCTTCTTGAAGTTTCCTTTTTTGGGCTTTAAAATTTGGGTTTGCTTTTGAACATTTGATTTTATAAAATATTGGGAAACAACTGAAGATAATTAACATTCGGTAGCTTTGAGTTCAGGATTCGGAGAGAAGAAGAGAACGGTAAGGGGCATGATCAATCATCCAGAGCATAAACGAAAGAAAATCATCAAGGAAGAAACAGTTTCTGGTATGCTTCAAGTACTTGACAAATCCAATATCTCTAGCTCTCGGCCTAGTAGGATTTACCTAAAACGAAAGAAAACCAGTCAGTTGAAGGCCTATGTATCTGATGAAGACAAGGCTATATATATACGCGTGTTGATCTTTCCTAAAACCATTGGGTAGAAACAGCTTTACACTAGCTGATGTCTTTTGTGCTGTACGAACCAAAGAGTTGAACTTTGGTTCAACTAACAAAGGAGGTTGGAGTAAGCTGGATATGTGAAAGATGGTCACTGCAAGGTGACGGTAAGACTAATGAACAAGGAAAAGCGGCATTTACAAGAGAGAATAATACTCGAACAGATGAACTGAACGTGGCTGCATAACCATCATGGAAGACTTAAGATATGAAAAGTCCAGGGTCTGCTGGAACAAATCACACTGAAGAAACCAGAGATAAAACCAACAATAACTCATGGCATAGCGGAATGGATCGTAAGAGCTAAACTTTTAGCCCAAAAGAGAACTGATCTTACTGCGAAGAAAGGATATCTCGACAACAACAACAAGCTGTCAATTCTACTTGGTTTTAGCTTTCGTACTCTGTTTTGGTGATTATATGTACGGACTTGAGTGTTGTTTCAAGGAGGTTTCCATATCTCACCATGATAAATGGAATTTTCTTGGATCAGCTCTTAATTGCTTCTTCATGTTTCTCTTTAATGGAAGATGTGCCTTTTCATATAACAAGAAATGATTTTATTGTTTTTGGGGTTTTAAGTTACAAAGTAGAGACTGGCACAACATTCTCTAATAAGCCTACTAAAGTAAGTACTCTTGGGGATCTCTCTCTTGCAATCATACAACATTTCCTTGCCCTTAATCAAAGCCTGTATATTAATCTTTAGAGCCTTCCTAATATTACAAATCAAGGGGAAATTTTAAAACTGGATGGCTCAATAAAAAGCTTAAAAAGGTACAATGAAGATCTCAACCTGGTTTTGGGCTTCTTCATGATGAAGGGGCGTATTCTTGTATCGCCGATGCTAACTGATCCCTAGCTTCTGCTGTCTTTAACCTTATCAGAAAGGTTCTCGGTGTTACATTCTCATTGGAATCCTCCTGTTGCAGGTCAACAAAATCAGAGATACTATAAACCACCATGGAAATACAAAAGGTTAAAAAAAAAAAGCTTCTGCTGTCTTTTATTACCGAGGAGTGGAATATTGCAACAAGGGCGTTCTTCTGTGTACTTGTCTTGATTCCAGCGTACAAAAGTGCATTCAGAAGCAGTTTCCCAACCTGACAAGAAAAAATGTTTTTGATATTGTAAATCTGTAGACTAAGTTGAGTATAAGGGTGTGTGTTGTATTGAATCATACATCATTTCGCACAAGAATTGTGGGTTTTGATTCTTTTGTTCCCTTGTCTGACGCCTTCTTTGCATTTTATGCAGAGATTTCCAGTTCCTTTATCTATTGGATCAGATGAGTGCATAATATCATAGATCCAAATGTTAAAAACAAGCTACCAAGGTCATCAGAAAGAAGAGAAGGTCAAGGTAACCAGAGCTGAGACTTACATCATTGTAAACGTAATGTTGAGGATGAAAAAAGAGTGGGAAAGAACGTTAATGGTTCAAATGAGATGATGCTATTATCCTTGTCATGTATCACATCACTAATATTTATGAAAGTCACAGTTTGAAATTGAAACAATAAAAGGAGTGCTGGTACAGGACAAAAGGAAGCAAAAATCAACGTTTTCAGATAATAAGTACCTTGACATAAATTTT
Source organism: Odontarrhena argentea (assembly GCA_900406245.1). NCBI lineage: Eukaryota > Viridiplantae > Streptophyta > Magnoliopsida > Brassicales > Brassicaceae > Odontarrhena > Odontarrhena argentea. Next base: position 13,175 of record OVAF01002508.1, on the reverse strand, counting down.
GCATTTGACTTGATGAACCACAGTAACACGCTTCTCTTTGGTCTTTTAATTTGACAGATGGACTGCTCGGTTGAGGTTGTTCATCTTCTGCAGAGTCAAAACAATGACTCAAGATTTGTACATGAGCCAGTCTATACTCTGATTGACTGGAGAGAACGGAGGTTTTTGTTTTTCTGGAGAGAAACCAAAAAGTTATTTTTTTATTTTCTCCTTTCGCCTTTTCCTACGATTCTGAGAAAATAAAAAATATCTCGCTTCTTCAAAATCTCTTCATATCAGAATCGTAGCATATTAGCAATGGCGTTTCCTTTGTAACTTCTGATCCTTTGCCGTCGTTATTCGCCGCCGAGCTGTTATCCTCATTACTCTCATCTCGAATTAACCCAGATTCCTTTCTCACGTCGTTCCCGTTTCTCCTCTATAAGGTTTCTTCAAATTAACACAGAAGAGGAAGAGAATCTGCGATTGTGGAGGCGAGTTCATCGGCTTGGAAGACTAGGCGCGAATTCTCACAAACAGAATGTTCCGTGAAATCATAAAATCTACCCGCCGGAGTATACACAGTGGTCTTGGAGATGCTGGCCCGATGGCATCTCGGTTGAAATCCCGTTCCGTTGTCCGGTTCAGCGGACCGGATACGGTTAAGTTTCTTCAGGGTTTGTTAACCAACGATGTACGGAGTTTCTTTATGGAGAAAAGCTCGGCGGTTCCGACTCCAAACATGGCTTCCGTTTCTACTCCGCCTATGTACGCCGCGCTCTTAACCCCTCAAGGAAGGTTTCTGTACGACTTTTTCCTCTATAGTCCTTCCAGACCTGAGGAGAAGCTTGATCGGACTGGTTCTGGACCCGGCTCGGATTCGGGTTCGATTGAGTTGTTTGCAGATGTTGATGTCTCTGTCCTGGATGAGTTGCTCGAAACACTCAAAAAGTAAGCTTCTTTCTTTCTCTTACATTTTCATCAGAAATTTGAAGAATTAGTAATGTCATTTAGATGCTACAAGGAGTGAAATGCTCAGATTTGTAGAAAAAGGAATTAGTTCTCAACTTTATCTTTGGAATGTTCATAGATATCGGTTGAGGTCGAAAGTGGATATTGAAAACGTCGCAGACGAATTCTCGTGTTGGCAGCGTTACGGTAGGCATCTTTCTGGTTCTTCATCTGTTGGTTGGGGCGGTGGCACTGATCTTGCTGGTGAATCTACAGCAAGTGGTAATAAGTATGGATGGCAATGGTATAAGGATCCGAGGTTGGATTGCCTCGGTTTTAGAAGCATTTTTCCTTCCGATGCAACCCGTGAGTTTACTCATCGAATAGACACTTTTATTTGTTGAGCTTGAATACTGGTTTTGGGGGTATGGTGTCACAAGTAAAAAGCTGAAGAAATTGCGATTTTAATTTGTTTTGTTTTGCAGCGCCTTTAGTTGAGGCAGATAAAGAAACGGATGAAAGCAATTACCTTTTATGGAGATTAGAGCATGGTGTTGCGGAAGGATCAGCCGAAATCCCGAAAGGTATGATCTTTCCCTTTTCTGTTTTGACTAGTCACTCGTCTCTTCTTGTAAGCTTGAGTTGAACCTAGTATTTATGTTTTTGTGGCTTTTACAGGCGAAGCAATTCCGCTTGAATATAATCTTGTTGGTCTTAATGCGATAAGTTTTGACAAAGGCTGCTATGTTGGTCAAGAGCTTATAGCTCGTACCCATCATCGAGGTGTCATCAGAAAACGCTTAATTCCTTTACGATTCATTGATAGCAGCGGAAAAGGTAAACTGAACTTATTTGTAAAGAAGCCGAATTTCGTTCATCTTATGATTAAGAAACCAACTTCCCATCTTGATTATGCAGAGGTAAACCAGGAAATTGCGGCTGGAGCTGAAGTGGTTGAATCAGGAACGGGCAAAAAAGTGGGGATAGTTTCGACCGCTTTGGGTAGCCGTGGAATGGGAGTAATGAGGGTAGAGGAAGCCTTTAAAGAATCAGCTGGATTAACAGTAAAGGATTCAGAGGACGTGAAGGTTGAGGCAATCAGACCCACATGGTGGCCAGGCCAGTGGTTCCAGCATAATCAGTCAGCATAGTTACTACTTTTAAAAGGTAAGAATAATTATTACATCTTGTGGTTCTACTGTATGATCTTGTAGTTGTAGCTCCGGTAACAAGTTTGTTCCTTTTGTCATGTCTTTGCAGTTTTTTTACAAGTAAGGTGTACTTTTTTCCGGCGAGGAAATGTGGATCGAGGAAATTTGGCAGACAACAAGTTTGTAGCTTTGTTAGTAATTCACTGTGAAACTAATAAAGGTTAAACTAATGAAACGGCCGAAGATAATAAATATTCGGTAGCTTCGAGTTCAGGTTTAGGAGAGACCGAGAGAAGAAGAGAACAATAAGGAACATGATCAATCATCCCGAGCGTAAACAATGAGAACCTGCGAAAGAAACAGTTTCTAGTATCTTTCAAATACTATACAAATTCAATATCACTAGTTCTTCAACTAGTAGGATTTACCTAGAAGCTATACAGTTTTAGGATGAAGGAAAATCAGTCAGTTGAGGCATATCTGACGAGTTTCAGAGCTTACTTGGTGAGCTTAGTTACACACTTTTCTTCTTTAATTGGTCTCTTGGATGAAGGCCTGTATATCCGATTAAGACAAGGCTATATATACGCGTGTTGATCTCTTTCCCAAAACCATTTGGTAGAAAAAGCCTTACACTAGCTGATGTATTTTGTGCTGTACGAACCAAAGAGTTGGACTTTGGTTCAGCTTTCAAAGGAGCTTCAGGTAAGCTGGATATGCGGGAAATATAGTCATTGCATCTAGGAATTTTGACAAGGTGAAGGTACTGATTAATGAATAAGGAAAAGCGGCATTTACAAGAGAGAATAATACTTGAATCAATGCATTGAACATGGTTGCAGAACCGTCGTGGAAGGATTAAGATATGAAAATTCCAGGGAAACAAATCACATTGAAGAAACCAAAGATAAAACTAACAAATAAGTAATAACTCTTGTAAGAGCTAAAACTTTTAGCCTTAAAGGGAACTGATCTTCCTGTAAAGAGAGGATTTCTTGACAATAAGGTGTTCACCCTCGAATGTTGTGATAATTGTGTCCTTCAGTCCCAATGTCTCTCTAAATTGGTTTTAGCTTTCTTACTCTGCTTTGGTGATTATATGAATATCTACGGACTTAATTGTTGTTTCAAGGAGGTTTCATACCTCACCGTGATAAACCGATTTTTTTGGACCAGCTCTTAACTGCTGCTTCATTGTTTCTCTTTATTGGAAGATGTGCCTTTTCATATAAGAAGAAATGATTTTATTGTTTTTGGGGTTTTCTGTTACAAAGTAGAGACTGGCACAACATTCTCTAATAAGCCTACTAAAGTAAGTACTTTTGGGGCGCTCTCTCTCTCTCTCAATCATACAACATTTCCTTGCCCTTAATTAAACCGTAAGAGCCTTCCTAATATTACAAATCAAGGGGAAAATTTAAGAGCGGTTGGCTCAATACAAAGCTTTGAAACATACAATGAAGATCTCAACCTGGTTTTCGGCTTCTTCATGATGAAGGGGCGTATTCTTGTATCGCCGATGCTAACTGATCCCTAGCTTCTGCTGTCTTTAACCTTATCAGAAAGGTTCTCGGTGTTACATTCTCATTGGAATCCTCCTGTTGCAGGTCAACAAAAGCAGAGAGACTATAAACCACCATGAAAATAAAGTGCTTCAGAAAAAGCTTCTGCTGTCTTTATTTACCGAGGAGTGGAATATTGCAACAAGGGCGTTCTTCTGTGTGCTTGTCTTGATTCCAGCGTACAATAGTGCATTCAGAAGCAGTTTCCCAACCTGATAATAAAAAAAAAATTTTAATATTGTAATCTGTAGACTAAGTTGAATATGAGGGTGTGTGTTGTACTGAACCATACATCGTTTCGCACAAGAATTGTGGGCTTTGATTCTTTTGTCCCCTTGTCGACACCATCTTTGCATTTTATGCAGAGATTTCCAGTTCCTTTATCTTTCCAACCTTTATCTATTGGATCAGATGACTGCATAATATCATAAATCCATATGTTACAAACACGCTACCAAGGTCATCCAAAAGAAGAGAACATCTAGGAAACTAAATTTGAGATCTTTTACATCATTGTAAACTTAATGTTGAGGATTAAAATAGATTGGGAAGGAAAGGTTCCCATCTCTAACAAGTAACAACTTTAATGGTTCATATGTGATGAAGCTATTATCCTTGTCATGTATGACAACACTAATATATTAAAGAACATCACCGTTTGGAACAATAAAGGGAGTGCTGCTACGGGTGAAAGGAAGATAAAATCAATGTTTCAGACAATAAGTACCTTGACATAAATTTTGCATTTGACTTCATGAACCACAGTGACACCCTTCTCTGCGGTCTTTTTGACAGATGGACTGCTTGGTTGAGGTTGTTCATCTTCTGCAAAGTCAAACGAATGCCTCAAGATTTGTAAACGATAGTTTCCTCTTAGTAAGTTAAACTTCAGAATAGATAGCAGATAGATCGTCGTTTGAAATAGGTTTGAAGACTAAATCCTAACAGAAACTTTCAAAAGAAAACCGAAATGAAGAAAAAGAACAGGGATCAACTCACCACCATCTGCATCATCTGGGCTATCCCGCTTTGCCGGTATCGACACTGGAGTTACTAATACCACAAAAAAAAAAAGTCCGGGTTAGGTCTCTGAGATAAACTATTGTCCTGAAGACACAAAAGCTGATCAATGACAACTCCAACAAACAAATTCTGCTTACGGACAAGTAGATACCTCCAGATGAGAAAAGGGTTTGGTTATTAGAAAATGAGAAAGGAGATTGGCTATTAGAGTTTCCTCCTGCTTGACTGCTGGAAAATAGGCTAGGTTGGCTGCTTTTGCTAAAATCAAACTGGCCACTGCTAAAAGATTCAGTTTGGCTATTGGATATTAAACCAAACTGACTACTGGTGAATACGTCAGGTTGACTTGAAAATAAACCAGACTGACTACTGGAAAATATGGAAGATTGATTGGTTGAGAAGAGCGCAGGTTGACTGTTTGAAGCAAACAGATTGTTATTTGAAACAGGTTTAACATCGCTATTCTTGACTTCAGCCACAGATTTCTTCTCTGCTCCACGAGATTCAGGGGATACATTATTCTCCACCTTTCCCTTGTTATCTTTTAGCCAGTTGACTACATCCTTAAACTTATCCTACACGAGAATGGACATGATGAAAAATGAACTTAAAGAATTGTTCAAGCAAGCGACTCTAGGAATTGACTCTAGGAATTGTATAGATAGACAATGAAACAGAAGATATAATAGAAAATTTGAATTCGAGATTACTCAACCGATTGCCAAAACATTTCTAATGAAAAATATTTTTCATTCTGAGAAGCTAAAAAAGTCTTTTTACGAGTTGAAGGGAAAGTCATGTAACTGGAGACTTTACCAGAATGTTTGAAGCATGGCTAATGTAGTCATTCATCCCATCTACCCAAAGTTCATCAGGGTGATTCGTCAGCTGTAATTGCGCCCAACTGTTTTCACATCGAAACATAAGCACTTTTGAATTGAAGGCATACACAGAAATGAAAACATGTTTCATAAACTACATATAGTGCAGAGACAATCATTTTCAAAAAAAAAAAACAAAAACAAGTGTTCACCTTACAAATTGGTTATTAAGAGCTCTCACATGCTTCCTTGCTAACTCAGCCCTCTGCTTATCCAATGGTGCGGAGGTTAATGAACTCTGGCTACCAAATAAAGTTCCTTCCACTGGTTTCGCATTCTTAAACTGAGCAAAGGAAAAATCAGCTCATGTAGAGATACAGCCATCAATATAATGTCGACAGATTTGCTTGGCTACCAAATTATACAGTAGGCCTAAAACTTGGCTCAAAACTCAAGAAAACCAAACTCAGTTATGAGTCTATAGACTCTAAACTAAAGCAAACACACAACTTTAGCTTCCATATGAGATTATTCACAATGCCCACAACAAAAAATGCCGACTTTATTCATAATCACCCACATCTACAAGAAAACTTGGCAATGGAATAACAGAATCACCCACCAAGAAAACCCAAAGTGTCAATTTTTCTTTTCAAAACCCGAATCACATAATCTACCAAATACCGAATTCGTCACGAGATTCAATCAAGAAAACGGTAATCTATATCATCAGAGCTAAGACCGCAAAAATTAAAGCTTACGGGAGAATCATTGGCATCCGGAAAAGCTTCGGAAACAGCGGCACGTTTCAATCCCCTCATGATTTCAGTGGCGGAAGGAGAAGAAATCGGAGGCAGATGCTCTCAAAAGGGGGAAATTTTATTTAGGGTTTATTTTGCCTTTCTTCCAAAAAAATATAAAACTTTCAAAAGAGGAGAAGAAAGATACTCTTTTTAGATGCTTTTTTACAAAAATGAAAATATGTGTCTTTTTAATGTCAATAGTGGAAAACCTACTAAGCAACAGAAAAAAAAAAAAAAGGACAATTCGTGTTTGGGATTTGGGGTGACCCTGATTTCATACCTTTAATTGCTATGTTAATACAGTCTAAATTCAACGTGGGTTTGCCAAAAGAGTTACACGCTCCATGAGTTCTGTTAATTGGGAGATTGATTAGCTCGACCAAATCAAATGGAGATTAAAATTCGGTAAAGTGAAAATAATAGATGTAATGATATGTATCTTCTATCAAGTGTGCCTTGATTACTGGTTTTTAGGTTTACTCAAGATCAGGACCGATCCGTAAATTATTTTTATCAAGTGCATAAAATTTTAAAATCTTAAAATATTAATATAATATTTTTGTAGTTTGCCAAAACAAATAAAAAAAAAGTTTTGCAGTGATTCGCTATAAATGTACTATTCGCTAACTCAAAGATTAAAATATTTTCACCACTACTTCATTTGTAACAAGTTCAAGAAATTATTTGTCAATATAACATATTAAACAATCACTTTGGAATCGGTATCCAACGAAGTTTTTTGTGGCTGTCTTCAGTCGATTCATTGTAGAAAAACATCTTTCGACACTTTCGATAGCAACCGGTAACGTTAGACAATACAAAAACTAATAATTATCATTTATTAATATGAATTTATTAGGCTTATAAAAATGATGTATTTGTTGGGTTTGAGATTAAAAAATAAAATAAAAATAATTATAAGGTGCAAAACTAAATTTGATTGGGTGCATCTTTTAAATGTCATATAATTTCTTTTTGAATTTCATATACAGGTGGAAATGCACCACCCAAACTTACGGTACATCCGCCCTAGCTGAAGATCACTAGCTTAAGTCTATATATTTAAGATAGTATTATCAATTGTTGGTTTTGATTTTAGAATTCAGAATTTCCATGGTTTCTCAAGAAAAATATAATATATATAATTGTTAAAATTCTAAATATCGTTAAGCGCTAGCACTCAATTTATAAAACGGAGATTAAGTGATGATCAATCTTGTTTAATAGATATTTTATTTAAATTTTTGGAATTGTCAATTGACTAGTGGTTTATAGTAATTCAGTTTTTTAATAGTACACAAATACAATTTCATCGGCCCATTAGCTAAACCATACATAATACATTTGGAGGATTTGATCTCGGATGTGATGGTGTATATTCTTAGTAGACTTATTATTTGCTACTACAGTACGGTCACTTCACAACCTTAAATGTTTTAGTTTTAGTTTGATTTTGTTTTTCATTTAAACTATACGGAAGGGTTTAATGGTTATTTAGTGTTCAACTTATACATTATTACCTTTCATTTTTCTTGAGTTTATGCATTGAAATATCCTAAATCCATTAATAAAATACTCGATTTCAGACTTACAATGAATAAAAAGCAACATTTTTCAAAATTTTCTGAGTAATAGACCGAATATAGTGAAATCACATTGGCTCCAGTTCGCTGAGCGATTTTTGGGTGAGTAAATGATCTTTGTAAATGATTTTTGGGTGGAAAACCTACTAAGCAACAGAAAAAAGGACAATTCGTATTTGGGATTAGGGGTGATACCTTAATTACTATGTTACTAATACAGTCCAAATTCAAGGTGGGTTTGTCTAAACAGTTCCACGTTCCATGAATTTTGTTGGGAGATTAATTAGCTCGACCAAATCAAATGGAGATTAAAATTCGGTAAAGTGAAAATAGTAGATGTAATGATATGTATTCAGAGTAAGCATATATGTAAATAACAACTTATCCTCGAGTTTATTGCAGAACAAAAACTTAAAACAGTGCCGATATGTCTTCTTTCTACACATGAGTAAATGAAGTTAACAAGATCACTAGATGTTGGAGCTAACCACAATTGGTATTAGAAGAGAATTGTAGTTGACCATTCTCTTAAATCCGATCTCTCAATTCCATCACCCAAAGAATCCTAAAAAGTCACTGATTTGATGTCTTCGTCTTTCCAAATAAATTCAAGAAGAAACCTAAGCATTCATTCCCAAGGAAACAATAATATGATCAGTTCTATCAATAAGACACGATTCTTGATGATTGCAAAGTCATAGAAATGCTAATTGTATCACAAATTCAAAGTAATAATATTTTCAAAGATACAAATTACAGAAATAACTACATAAGGCTGAAAACTGAGAATAGTAATTAATTATTTTATTAATCGTTAAACCACACTGCTATACAACTCAATTGAATTAAATCAATTTTACATATATAAATCGCAAAATAAATTTAGGTATAAACAAGTCGGATTTAACCAAAATAAATGTTAGGGTATAAACTTTAGAGCCCTTAACATAGTTAAAGAGACACAAATGAATGTGACAAACTTTAGCAAGATGGCACACCGTTACCAAAATCGACTTACGTATAAGAATTTTTTTATCTCATTAGTTTCTTTTATAATTTTTGCAAGTATTATTTGTGGTTTCTAAACAGCCTAAAATTTATTTTTCATCCTTTCTTTTTAACTCAGTTTCATATTTGAAACCGTTTAGTAATATGTTTAAAATAAAGTTAGAGATCATTAGAGTTCAGATATAATATTTAACTGGTATCATTGAATTGATTAAACAAAGTTGTTTTTGTTTTTTTTAAATAACGATTAATATCCTTATGTTTTTTTATATTTTATATTGAAACATTCAAATATGATTGAAGTTTGATAAATGTAAAATCTTCCATGGTTAAGATAATTACGTCTGTATTAGATATTTATTTCGGAATAGAATTTCGTTTGTCTACAAAAATAAACTATTTCATGTATTTCCATGTGCGATTCAGCCATGCAATTAAAAACATCCCTCAAGATTACATGTTTATGCCAATTATACGAATCATAGAATTTTTTTTTTTTGCCAAATACTTAAATCCCTACGCAATTATAATTTATTTAATATCTATTTGTTAGGATTTTTTTTGTAAAAGTACCGTAAAAAGTAAAAAAAAAAAAGTTTTAAAATTTAAAAAGTATTGTCAATCTTATTATCTTTATGGATATTGAAGTCAATGTGTTTATTTTCTTTAGGTGAATATTGAATAAGTGAGACATCTGTAACTAATATATTGTTAAAATCTTTTAGACTGAAAATCTAGATCAGAATACCGGTGTTCTCTCATGATCAAGTATATATTGCACTTTCTAGGGTTAAATCGAGGACCGGTCTCAAAAATCTCATAAACCAATGAGACGGAAATAGGAAGACGAAAACAATGAATGTGCAGTGGTTTACAAATAAGGTTTTGATAATCTTCGGTAGTTCATGTACTCTGGATTCTTAATCACGTCTTGAACATGTATACACGATTTTTGTTTTATCATTCACCACATTTACTCGACTTTATTGTGATATGTTTGTATTATTTACACTACTAGTAAAATAACACAAATTTCGATTTAGGAAAAAGATCAAAATATACCAAATGAAGTTAATCAAAAATAAAAATTCGAAACTAAATCATAACTCCAACTCACTTTATAAAACAAATAAAAGAAGATGATACTTGGAAAAGATGAAGTATAATACCTAGATTTAAACAAATGAATATTAAAATAATTGGATTAGAGGAAACAAAACAAAGTGAAACCTAAAACAACAAAATTGCTAAGACCGGTGGTGGAAGGAGAAGCCGTTAGCTGTTTGGTTATGGTGGAGTCGGCTCTTCTCCAACCGGCGAAGACGGCAGATCGATGCTCCTCTAAAAACTTCTCACAGCCGGTGGCGGCCAACAGTTAATTAGGGTTTTGGGTTCCCTCTCTTATTCTTGGTTTAGAGCGTACCAAAGTTGATTAGTAGGTTTGGTTCGGTTTTAAGATCATTGTAATTTTGTCTCGGTTTAACCGTGTAATCCAACCTATTCCGGGTTAACCGGTTGATTAATATATTAATATTTCAAAAAAAAAGTTTGAATGAGCTTCATAACAAACAAGAGTCGTAAAATTGGGAGATTACGATGTTATTAGCTATGTGAATATACATATATAGAGAGAGATATATATAGGCATCTAGGGTTTAGATGCGTCAAAAATAATTGCAAATTGAAAAAAGGAAACATAATCTAAGATTTATATGTTAGACAAAAAAAAAACAATCTAAGATTTATAACGATTTTTAAATATATTTCTTATTTTTCTTTGAATTAATGTGAGATTGCCACGATAATATATCTCATAATTGTATATAAGAAAATGTGTATAAACTTTTTTCGACATATTTCCACCAAACATTTTATGACTATATATTTCTCTTTTTTTGAGTCTTGAATGAGTGGTAAAAGTGTTATAAAGTTTATCTTTTTAACTAAAAAAGAAAATCATGTCACTTTTGTAAGGATATATCCTATATGAATCGATTTAAGATGAAAACTTAACCACAAACTCAAACATAAAATTGATATTCTGATGTGGTTTACTTCGGTAATCATTATATACATTTTTTACGGTCAAACATATACAATACTTAAGCAGAGAAGAATAATTTTTAATCAAAAGTTATGTATATGGTCGCAAATAGGTAAAAATTGTTTTTATTCTTTTTGGTCAACGCTAAAAAAAAAAATCTAAAACGAATTTTTGCAACCTTCGTCGATTCGAATATTAGATCTGAACACAGAATTGTATGTAATTTATCTATAATAAACCTGATTTTTTGTAGGGTCGTCCCAAACCGGTCGGGTCGGATGAGTAAGACCCTTTTTGCGACCATAGTCCATAATGTTAAAAGAGTCTTTAGCCACAAGGCAGCGAATCAGTCAATACTTACTTTGGTCTGTTTTTGGTAATTTTCTTATTTGTCATATATTCATGAAAATCTTGCATTAATTTCTTTTTTATTGGTCAGAAGTCTTGCATTAATTAAATTTGGTTTTTTATTGCATAATATGGTATGTACTTAATACAAGATCTATACATGAGATATTTTTCCCTGGAATCATCCCATATATATGAAGAGAGATATAGCCATTTGCTCTACACTCACAAAGAAGGAAAAAATTATCACCTTGACAACAAAAAAAAGTTACGAAGATAATGGCAGGAACAAAATTTCAGTTAGTTTCTTTGCTCCTAATCATGTGTCTTCTCCTTTCTCATTCAACAGGTAATATTCTCTTTTCTTATAAACAAAATTATTAGAAAAAATTTAGTCAATTCTGTTTTTTTTTTTGTTTTTTGGCAGCAAATCATTGTACTTACAGACATTATTGCGAAAAAAATGAAGATTGCATAAATGTATGCACACTTCCTGGAGAAGATCCAAGTTTTGTACTATGTACTCATAGTCAAGCATATGGTCGTGCATGTTGTTGTCTAACTCGTGATGATTAAAAAAACATATGCAATGATACATTCATATATATATATATATATATATCATTCTATCATAATATTTAAGTATTACTAATAAAAGTCATCGTTTGAATTTTGTTTACTTTTAATCATAGAAATATGATATATTGTTATCAATTAACTTACAATATACAGAAAAAAACCATGATTCCATTACAAGATTAATGTAATTGTACAAAAATTTAAAGAATATTATATAATTATTAAAGAAAACACAACTCTGTGAATAAAGAAAAGTGAAACACAACTTAAGCGTACAAAATTACATAAACATAAAGTTACTTGAAAGTTACTTTATGTAATTGTACATATTACCTCGTATATACGCATCATCAAAGTTACTGTACTTCAAGCGTATGTATAAACTCTCAACCACTCTGTTTTGTGACTTTTGTCTGAAGAAAACAAAATCATTCTGTCTTTAGGTTACATGTATGGTAAGACAGGGGGGTCTATAGAATTGAAGGAAAAGAAACTGGCACGTCCCTAAGCGATATCACAGAACATCAATGGTGCAGTTATGCGCTTTTGCAGCCTAAGAGAGAGTCTGAGTGATGATGTACATAGACTACTCGCACGGGAGGGAATCTATGCAGAGCAGTTGTCTCGTGATTTGAAGTCATTTGAGTTCAAGGTGAGCATTTCGTTGTTATTCTATCTCTACTATACGTAGCTTACGTTGCTCGCGGGGTTTCTGGAACGGTTACTTTGGCTTTCTTATTGGAGAAATGTATATTTTGGCTTTGATCTGATACTTATTTAGTTGTCTCGAACTCAGATTGATTATCAGTTCCTCTAATATGACAGTCCTATTTTTGTTTGCTTACACATCTGCAAAATTTCTACTTACTTTTGTGCTTTTACTATATTTAGTGCTACTGATTGACCTTTTCATTCATTGATTTTTTGGCTTGTTAAAGACGACATTCGAAGATGTATTCCCTGCTGGGGCAACAAGTGTTGAAGATTACCTGCAACAGGTTTTTCATTTGATTTCTAAATGCTCGTTGGAAATTATTTGCTATATAGATTACAGGTAGATTCTTTTGGAGACCACTGATTTTTGTGTATGCTTTATTCTTGTCTCTAGGTTCACGAGATGGCAATGGTATTGGCTATACAGGAGTCCCAAAAGGACAACGTTCGAAGCTTTAGCGATTACATGTTGAAAGTATTGGAGGTCAGTACTGCAACTTTTTGTAGATTGTTTTTATTTGATTTCCATATTAGTTTTATCTGTCACTTTGATGATACAAGCAGTGATGTTACAAAGTGAAAGGGTTAATTAGTATCTACCTAGAGTTA
>OVAF01002507.1:0-15570 GCA_900406245.1 Odontarrhena argentea | reverse complement strand
TGTGGACCATAAGCGATTTTCCAGCATATGGTATGCTGTCAGGATGGACAACTCATGAGAGATTAGCGTGTCCTTACTGTCTTGGTGATACCGATGCTCATCAGTTGAGNTTTTGCGTCGAACTTGGCTTTGCGACGATTTTGTTGCGTCGAATCTGTTTTCGACGCAAAGCCAACGCAAAAGCCTCTTTGCGTCGACTTTGCGTCGCATATGGCCGACGCAACCTGGCGTTATTCTTGTAGTGGAATGTCTTCCATGACAGCTACTTCGAGTTCCAATTCTCTAATGTAACCTGCCTCTCCAATGATGATAAGTTTGTTGCGGTCGCGACCATCAAAACCCATGGCGACTTTTTTCTCCTCGTCAATGAAGCAGAAACTACTCATAAATTGAACATCTATGGGATGATGTGTGGCTTCAAGTTTGAAGACCTTGCTCCATGACACCTTCTCGACCTCGATCTTAGTCGTAAACCACATCTCAAGCTCATATGGATACAATGATTCTGACTGATGATAAGCGTGTGATAAAACCGAAAGCTTATCCTGATCTCTAACACCAGACAATTGCACTACCTGTCCATAATTCCTAACCCTAAAAGGCAGAGGGAGAAGCGGCCCAAATCTCTCTCTTGTGAAATCGAAAGAGATTATGCGATCGGTGAGACCTTGCCCTTCAGCAACACACCAGTAAGTGTTTCCCTTAAGAGAAACGCCAAGTTCATAAGACGATATAAACCGATTTGGAGTGACATCAAGAATTTTCCATATGCCAGAGTCGAAATCGTAGATTTCATACCATGAATATTGCTTATCGGTTGACCAGCTCAGGAGTTTAAAGCTCCGACAAGATTTCTTATCCTCGTAACCGAAAGCATATTGGAAGCGAACACCCCTAGGTAGGCTAGGTTTGATCCACGTTGTTTTTCCGCTGTACGGATTCCAAACAACAAGCCTAATATCCTCTTCCAAGATGCATAACAGTAAACCCTCACAGACAAGGACTTGAGATATCTTGACTTGTTCGCCACGGCAACTAAGTTTACCCTTAAGCTCCATTGAGGGATGATCAACGTTGACGCTCATTAAATAAAGATTTTGATTCATCATCAACGTGATCATTGTAGACTGCACTTCCCCTCTTGCTGCTTTCTCAATGTGCATCTGTGCAAAGCTCATCTGGCTTTTTGATAAAGTACTGTTCCAGTTTTTGCAAGTTAGTCGTATTAGTGCTTTCGTAGCTTTCAAGGGAGCCCTAGCAAAAATCTCTTCTATCAGTTCCCTTGGAAGATGGGAGATCATCGTCTTCATTCTTTCAGATTGCTGTAAAACTATTTCTTAATGTTCTTTGATTATTTGAGGTCCGATTGTATGTATATATATATATATATGAAAGATACAAAACCCTAAATAACGTTGGGCTAAGAGTGGCTAGGCCTGGGCGTTAAAGCCCGGAACAAATTACCCATTACGAAACTGATTTATCTAATAGTACTTATTGCATCCTAATTAAACTTTGCTGACCAAAAAAAAAAAAAAAAAATTAAACTTATAGAACCGAATATTCCATAACCAAAATTAAACTTTGTGGAAGCCCATTTGGTCCAGTGGTTGATCAAAGGTTCATTAATGCTTATACACACCAGGAGGTCTAGCTAGGGTTCGAATCCTAGGTGATGCGATTTATTATGCAGATTATTGGAGGTGGGCTTACTGGAGCTCTTCGGCGCTGCACAAGTAGGACCGTTCGTCGTGATCAGCCGCATGTGTAAACGTGAAGGCATGGAGGCGTGGATCGACAGGATCAGCCGCATCTGACGACGCTAAGACATGGAGGCGTGGATCTATAAGGATAGGTCAAAGTTGCTCGTTGTATCCCATAATTTGTAGTAAAATAATAAATCAGACGACTAAAAAAAAAAATGATACCGAACCAAGAACGTAGGAGTATCTGAAAAATACTCGAAATTAACTCATACTGGGAAGATTTAATTAAGAAATCATTATCAGAAAATTAAAAATATAAATTAAATATATTTATGTTGATAATTTTTGTTGGATATAACCTCATATCAAATATTTGAGAAAATAAATATATAAACATAGCATATATCGTTTTAGGTCCATTCTATTTTAATTGAATCATAATACATGATTCAATTATATTATCCCTCGACATCAAAATTAACGATAACCCAGACGATGCTAAGAAAATATTAATATTTTAAATTAATAAAAACAAAAAGACAAGAAATTTATTAACTAAAAAAAAAAATCAAACGTGAGACTTCAATTAAATAAAACCAATTAAACTCATAGAATAAAAATACAAAATCCATAATTTTAAAGAAATAGTATTGATAGGTAGTTAATTCTAATGGACTAAAATTAACAAACGGCAATTTGAAAGGAGAGAAACTCAACATTTAAATGAACATGTTACTTGCCAAACAGAAAAACATATTAGTTAAATATGTT
This sequence comes from Odontarrhena argentea, assembly GCA_900406245.1. Classification (NCBI taxonomy): domain Eukaryota; kingdom Viridiplantae; phylum Streptophyta; class Magnoliopsida; order Brassicales; family Brassicaceae; genus Odontarrhena; species Odontarrhena argentea. Next base: position 13,093 of record OVAF01002507.1, on the reverse strand, counting down.
GTGGTTTATGTTACTCTAAAATTTTCAATTTCTTTGGCATCCAAACTAATTAAAATTTTCTAATCACGTTCAACAAAAATCTTGCACCAAAAGATAATAACAATTGTTTTCGTTGACTTGCGCAAAAGAATTGACATAACGATCATAATTAAATTATACCAATAGAAAAAAAAGAATTTGGAGGTAGTAAATTTTATTTTAAAACTTTATAGGTATCCAAATTTCAGTTAAGTACACCATGTATCACCATCATTCCTCTGTTAATTATATAATTCATGAATTTATTTGGAAATGCATGGTGGTCAACTTACATCTAAAAAGTGAAACCGTTAAAAATCATATGGTGTTGCAAGGGTTTTAAATTGTCACAACACTTACACTATACAAAAAATAAGATGAGAAATGCACTTTTATCATATTTTCTTTCGTGAACATTATTATGCTATTAAAAATAAAAATTCAATTGTTTGTTTTTATATCATTAAGTTCTTCAGTTCTGAAGTTTTAAATCAATGTTTCACATGAAATATAAAGACGAAAAATTATCATTTTTCTTTATTTTAATAAGAGTAATTGTGTGATATACCCACTTTCTTATACCAAATCCACATATATCCACTTTTATTAATCATATATACTCATTTTTCATCTATAATTAACCTAAGGTACTAAAATTTATAATTTATGGTTGAAATTTTGTAGGATTGGGTTTTAGTGTTTAATAAGTATTTGGGTTTAAGTTTTAAGGTTTTAGGGTTTATATATATTTTAGGGGAATAGGGTTAAAAACGTTTTTTGAAAAAACAAATATATCATAAAACTTACACCGCAAATCTACAACAAAACAAACCATTATATGTAACGTTCAAATAAAGTGCGAAACAATTAATTAATTAACTAACTCGGTTAGTTCACACCGTCCAATGTGTCTCGAACAAGAACAACACTAGCACTAGGATGATGACATTCTTGAGTAAACTGAGTAGAAAGTCGTTTGTAGAGGTCCTTGGCATCATTAATCTTCCAAAAACAAGTCTCATATGAACTACCCAATAGGTAGACTTCTTTGATTATTAAACACAATAGCTTGTAGTTATCTTAATTAATAGTTATTAATTGTTACATAATTTTTAATTAATTATTTCCTTACGGTGTAACGTTTTTTTAATTGGTTTCAATAATTGTTTTTTATTTTAATGGTTCGTATTTTAGTATATATTTCCTTAAAACTACCAATTATTTCCTTAATTATATAGAATTCTCATAATGATTCTAAGATTGTCATGTGATACAATGTACCTCACAATTGATTAAGTATTCCTTAAAAGTACCAATTATTTCATTAATTATATAGAATCCTTTATATATTAATTGAAAAACTCATTAGAGTCTAAAATTCCAATGTGTCTCAAGGAGAGTGACTTAGGCTCACATTAATTAAATAGACCAATCAAAACATTTCAAATTAAATTCTGTATATGAAAATTTCTACATGTGTTTACAATTTTGATATAAATCCATTATTATGTATCTTATAAATTTAAATAAAACGAAAAATTTAAATTAACCAATTTAGTAATTAAATTAATATTGAATAGTAATATAGATATGCATTTAGTAACCATATAAATAAAATATATCTCCTATCTTTGACAATATGATCAATCATTTTAGTTAATACTGACGAATATTTTGTTAATATTTTAATTAATACTGATTTTTCAAAAAAGAAATGATACTTTAAAATATCATATATTTTTTTACGGCAAATTTATTAAAAAAAATTTGTTTTATTAATCTCAATTTCAAACCATCAGACACATGTTAAAACCATTAACTGTTCGATTTTTAAAAAATTAATGTGTCAATATTACAAGTTAGGTCATCTATTTTTTTTCTTAAGAAAAAAGCATAGTTCTATGGATAAACTATTTAAAACAAAATAAAAGTGTAGATACAAGATTTTTTTTTTTCTTCTTAATTATATTTTCACATCCCTAGGACCTCTACTATCTTTTATTTGTCCATCTTCTCGGTTTTAGGTTTATTTGATAAATATATGTTTAAGTTTACAGTTATAGGATTCCAATTATATTTCAAAAAAAAATCTTTATATTTTTTATAATAGGTAAAATCCGAAACCAAACCGAACCAAACCAAAATACATATAATTCTATATGGTTCAGATTTCCATGAAACCAAAAACCTCAAAAATTGAACCATAATCAAACGAAAATTGGTTTTAGATGGTTTAAATTCTTATGAAACTTCAAACCGATAAAACCAAACCGTATCTGAACTGAAATCAACACGCTCACTCTTATGGTGTCATATAATCTTGCTTTTACCGCAAACCATTTATGGATGTGTGTTTTTTACGAACCAAAACCACACTGAAATTCTTTTAAAATCATTTTCACCATTGCTATTCTATTTTTAATAATATTTTGTATATTACAATAATAAATTAGTATTTTTTTCATCTTTACATCAAATACAAAAATTGATCTAATCTACAACAAAACCAAATGTAGAGTACGAAGAATAAACTAGTTACTACTAAATTTTATTATATTTTATATAGCATTTCCGCGCTTGGCGCGGGTCAAAAATCTAGTTCTCAAAATGATTTTAAGATTGACACATAGGACAATGTACCACACAATTGTATATATAAAGATATATTTTGGTTTTAGGTTAGATATATTAGCATTGGATAAATTTTACAGTTTTTTTCATGATATTTTTGGTTAATACTTGAAATTAACTCATATATATTTTGGTTCAAGATTTCATAACAAATATATTGGTTCTCAGGTTTCTAGAAACAATAGTCTAGGTGTAAATGGTATCAGCTTATTAGAAATTCCAGCTTATTTCATCTGATTTTTTTTTCAGCTGGTACCATTTGAATCAGCTTATTCCACTTTTAAAATCAGCCAGATTCAGCTAGATTCAGCCAGATTTTTTTTTTTTTTAATGAAGCTAATATGTTACATTCAGCCAGATTCCATTCAGCCGGTACCATTTACATTTCAATATATTCAGCCAAATTCCGCCGAAAATCTCAAATAAATTCAGCCAGATTCCACATTCAGCCAGATTCAGCCGGTACCATTTACACATGCCTCAAGATTTTAAAGCTACGGCCCGATTGATTATCCTTGCATCCGAGAGCATAAATGAACCTATCCCCTCTGTCTGGGAGGTGCGAATACCGAGGTTCGATCCATCTCCTTTCTCCCCAAACCGGATTCCGATCCAGAAACCAAGTATCGCCTTTCAAGATGCATAACAATAAACCCTCGCAGTGAAATATTTGAGAAATATTGACTTGTTTGTCAAGGCAAACAAGTTTACCTTTAGGCTTTGTAGACGGATGATCATCAAAGTCGATGCTCACTGAGTAAAGATTGTCATCCATGGACACGATCATCCAAGACTCTTCTTTTTAATCAATATGCATCTTCGTAAAGCTCTCAGTACATAAATTGTCCCAGTTTTTGCATTTTTTTTTTTTTTTTTTTTTTTTTTGTAACGACAGTTTTTGCAAGTTGATCTCACTTTCCTCATAGATTTCAAATTAAGGAACCCTACAGAGAATCTGCTCTATCAAATCTTGTGGAAGATTGGAGATCAGTCTTCATTTTTCCGAATCTCAAAGCTAGGGCCCTCTTTAACTCCTCTTACTATTTGCGTTGGGGTACAATGGGCTTCAGAATCTAGCAAGCCTCGACTCAAATTTGATTTAACATACATATACACTAGTTGGATTTGTCTCGTGATAGGTTTGAGATTAATATACATATACATCCATAGATAGTTGGATTTGTGTCGTGATAGTTTCTCAAACAAAAAAAAGTATGAGTGAATATAGTTGGATTTGTCTGGTCTTCCCTTCAAAGATCAATCTCAAAAGCCAAATTGAGTGAAACTGTAATAACTAATTAAAGCGTTTTAAACCAACTACAAAAGTCTTTAAACAGAGCATTTTAAAGCGATAAAGATGAACACCATTTATTACTAGTAACAAAAGAACACAGGATGATCAGTGAACTAGAACTTTTTGAACCCATCTTCCTCTTTCCGATTTTCTTTCGCCTTTTTCGACAAATCGTCCAAGCTCTTATCCATATCATCCTTAGCCCTATCTGCCTCCTCACCGGACCCAATTACAGCCTCAGTCACCTTTTGAGCCGTACTCTTTGCAGTCTCCCATGCATCTTTCACAGTTTCCTTAGTTTTTTCTCCCAAGTCCTGAGCCTTATCCTTAATCCCTTGAGCTATATCCTCTGCTCTCTTCTCTGCGTCATCTGCGTAATCATCGGCTCTATCTTTTGTCTCCGCCGCTTTATCCGCTGCTCTGCTAGCTCCTTCATTTACCTTATCCTTGGTCTGTTCTGCATATTCTTTAGTCTTTTCTTTCACATCATAAGCTTTGTCCTTGGCCCCTTCTTTCGCCTCGTAAGCTTTGTCTGCTGCTCGGCTCGCTCCTTCGTTCACTTTATCCTTTGTTTGTTCCGCATAATCTTTCGTCTTCTCTTTCATGTCGTAAGCTTTGTCCTTAGCATTCTCTTTCGTCTCGTAGGCCTTATCAGCTGCTCTGCTAGCTCCTTCATTCACTTTATCCTTGGCTTGTTCTGCATAATCTTTTGTTTTCTCTTTCATATTGTAAGATTTGTCCTTGGCATTCTCTTTAGTCTCGTAAGCTTTATCAGCTGCTCTGCTAGCTCCATTATTCACCTTATTCTTAGCTTGTTCTGCATAATCTTTCGTCTTCTCGTTCGCATCATAGGCTTTGTCCTTGGCTTTATCTTTGCCAGCTTCTGCGTATTCGCCGGATTCTTCTCTCCATTTCTTCGAATCATAAGCCAAATCGGCCCTCGAGTCTCTCGCTTTCTCTACCGCATCATATCTGCCCTGAAAAAACCGATACCATAGATCATTCCAGTTAATACCTTGTCACACACGTTACACTAAAACCAGTTCTTTGAACCAACAAGCAACAAGCATCTACACCTATTTAGAATCGTGTAAAGATTATCTTTATGATAAATTTGATGCTGCAAGAAATTTTCTACAGAAAAATAACCATTTAACATTCTTAAAATTAAGTTCCTAGTTCCACTTGATTTCTTGTCACACAAGTAAATGGTATACCTAGTTCCACCTTGCCAAATCTATAAACCTGCCTAGCTAATTATTCCAAGGTTTGCGTAAACCTTATTATATTCTCAAGAAAATTAAAACATAGCATGTAAAATACATACGATAGTTTTATCTAGAAAAGATAAAGATCCCACGTTTACATTATTCAAAATAGTTTTCGAAATTAATGTCAGGAGATCACACTTATGAATGAACTAGTTAACTTATGCTTCGATCTTATATTACATGAACATTAATTACCTTAGAATGGTCAACCGATGAGGCGAAAAAGACACGAGAGGTTTTCCGAGCAATCACCACCGCAAGAGTTCTCGGAGCTCCGGTTCTAGGGAAAGCCTTGGATAGACCGAAAAACACCGTTCTTGTTAGTTGCGTAGCCGCCATATTCATCAATCAAAAGGAACAATTCTTTCTTCTTCTTAATTTGGCTTTCGAAAATTTGTGTTTCGTCTTGAGCTTTTCGAGTTTTCTTTCTATTATTTTTCCATTTGTGGATGTGTCTACGTTGCCAACTTATGGAAACTATTTTGGACAGCTGGTGGTACGAGTTTGACACGTATTGATGTTACGACACGTGTCCAACAAGTGACAACTGACGAGAATTTGGGTGTACTATAAGGACTGTTGGATTGGACGGTGGATTTTTTACGATCGACGGCTGCAAGTACATTGGAGAATGCAAAATTCCCGTATACGGATGGCTTTTGTTTTTTTCTTTTTACCTCGGACACATGAACCAAAGTTACCAAACTATTGATAATTTTTTAATTTTTTTTTTCAACACCAAACTATTGATAATTTAATTTGAGAAAATTGCATAAAATGATTGTTTTCAACTAGATTGTTAAAAGTAGATTTTTCAAAAATTTAACAAAAACTAAGTTTTTATTTTTTTTTTATCAACGTTTTTACTTTTTAATATCACAGCAAAATATATGACCAAAACGGGTATACAAAACAGTTCCAATATTTTTTGAAATTTTTTCCATAATATTCTTTAAATTTTTAAAATGGTTTACAAACGACCTCCTAGTACTCCCGGAAATGAAACTGAAATGAATTATAAAATTAAAACGCAATATTATTGAAATTTGGACAAAAAAAGAAACTATAGTTTAGTGGAATCAGCTTATATTATTAGCCATCAAGTTGAAAGCGTATCAAATTAAAAACTAATTGAATAATATGATTGATGTCCGAATATTAGACTTTTTCATATCGAGTCAAATACCATAACTTATAACATTCATCATTTTCTTACTTTTGAAACTAGAATTTTATTTGCAGATTAGAATTTAATATTATGGTTTGATGGTCTAATTAAGTGTTTAGATCTCAAGACATATAAAAGTCTGGTTTTTATTTGATACAAATATTTCACTATAGGCAAGATGATGACTTCATAAATCGATGCCATGTCCCAGTCCATCATTAATGGTAAAATTACTAAAATGTTACATTGTCCTGACTTCAACAAAATATTTATGGGTTTGTATTGTCCTTAACAATACCAAGGACAATAAACATTAATTAAAAAAATAAAGACGTCTTAAAAAAATAAACATTATTTCCTTTTTGAGTTATCCAGAAATTGGTATTGCTATGCAAAACTTCTAAAAAATCAGAAAATGGAAATTTTGAATTTCCTTTTCTTTTTTTGGTCAGGATCATTATATAACCAAAACCTTCATCACTTGTCATTCTTCATTCTCATTCTGATTCTCTCGAACAAGCAAATCTAAGATTCCTCTGCTTTCTTCTAATTACCCCTCAAGTCAGAGTTTGCGACTTTTGTAGTTTCCAGCAAAAGATGACTCAAGATAACCAGACTCCTTCTCAATCCATCCTCTCTACTACTTCTTCCACGCTGCAACGTAAATCTCGATCTATTTCACTTTATCTCACAATGCTACAGAGTTACTCTGTGCTTTATTACACATTCTCATGACCTTTTCTTTTTCCAGATTTGAAGGAGATATCTTCTTTAATCTATACGAAAGAAGTCCGAGGTATTGCGCGTGCGGTTCGTCTCACTGTTGGGATAAGAAAGAAACTCACTGGTTCTGTGATCTCGGCTTTCATTGATTTTTCTCTAGTTCCTGGATCCCAACTTCACACTCGTCTCTCTTCTTTCGTTCCTAAGGTACTTGTAGCTTCACAAATCTGTCTAATATTACTTTTTTAGGATCTGTAACTCATAGATTCTAGGTGGCATTAGTTAGTGACTACATATCCTTTGATGTTTGGAATGTGAAAAGTTTTGTGAATCGAAGTTAAATGTTAGATTAGAGTTTTGTTTGTGAAGCTTGCACTAATTGTTTTAAGTGTATGATAATGTTTTCAGAGTGATGAAAATGAGATGGAAGTTGATACTGCATCACCGACTTCTCAAGCTCCTTCTGAGCACTTAACTGTAGAGCTCGAGATTTACTGCTACTTCATTGTTCTTCTGTTTCTGATTGATCAGAAAAAGTATAGTGAGGTTGGTTTCTGTCTCTCTTTGAGGCTTTGACTAACATGCTTTGTTATATAAAGCTTGCTGTGGTCCTAATTCCGTAAGTGTTTTGCTTTTGTTAACTTTTCAGGCTAAGGCTTGCTCTTCAGCCTGCATTGCTCGTCTCCAAAGCGTAAACAGGATGACTACTGATGTTATAGCTTTGGAATTATATGCTTACTACTCTTTGAGTTACGAAATGACGGGTGATCTTGCAGAGATACGTGGGTGAGTTTTTCGTTTTCATAGTATCTCCCTTTCCTCATAGGTTTAGTGTCAGTTATCTCATTGACTTCTTTTTGTTTTAATTTGCTTGTAGGACTCTTCTTAATTTGTACCATTCTGCAACACTTCGCCACGATGAATTGGGTCAGGAGACACTTCTGAATCTGCTGCTTCACAACTACCTACATTACAACTTGTATGACCAGGCAGAAAAACTACGAACTAAAGTGCCTCGGTTTGAGTCTCATTCTAACGACCAGGTAGGTTTTACTTCTTGCCCAAATATATGCTACGCGTTTGCTCGTGTTTTGTATATTGTTGGTCTCATATTCTGTTTTTTTACAGTTGTGTAGGTACTTGTTTTATCTCGGTAAGATCCAGACCATCCAACTCGAATACAGTGCTGCAAAAGAGAGCCTCCTCCAGGCGGCTACGAAAGCACTTGTCTCTGATCTAGGCTTCAGAATCGAGTGTAACAAGTGGGCTATTATGGTTCGACTACTCTTGGCTGAAATTCCAGAGAAATCGATCTTCTCTCAGACCGGAATGGAAAAGGCTCTACTGCCGTATCTGAAACTAACCAATGTAAGTACATTTTCGCAATTTCTTGCTTCTATGGCATTTTATACTTTTTCTTAATACTAATATGTTGGAATGTGACAGGCTGTTAGGACTGGTGATTTGGAGCAATTCGGGAACGTTCAAGAGATGTTTTCAAAAACATTCTCTGAAGACAAGACTCACAACCTCGTAGTCAGACTCCGACATAATGTCATCCGAACGAGACTACACAACATCAGCATCTCCTACTCCAGAATCTCCCTAGCAAACGTCGCTCAAAAGCTAATGCTAAACTCAACAAACCCGGTAGCAGATGCAGAAAGCGTCGTATCTAAAGCTATAAAAGATGGAGCAATTGACGCGAAAATCGACCACAAAAATGGCTATATGGTCTCGAAACAAACAATAGACATCTACTCTACTAATGAACCGCAAATCGCATTCAACTCGAGGATTGCGTTTTGTTTAAATATGCACAATGAAGCTGTCAGGGCGTTGAGGTTCCCTAAGAACACAAATAAGGAGAAAGAAAGCAACCACAAAATGAGAGAGAAGAGACAAGAAGAAGAAGAGCTAGCTAGATACATAGCTGAGGAAGATGAAAATGATTTCTAGATTCACAAAATTGTAAATTCGCTGCCTCATTTTAGGATTTTCACATGAAGGATAATGTCATAATAGAAAAATTATTATATCTCTTTGCAAGTGACATTACAAACCCTCAAATAGCAGTGATAAAAAATAATCAACAAACTATCTTCTGCATTCTTCTTTTCCTAATTTACTTGAACACAAATTAACTTAGTAACAGTTTCATTTTTAGTTACTGATATGGTGAGGTCCATTTCACAGTTTTTACTTTTTTACTATGTCTCATGTATTATATAACTTCTATTGTGCATATTATTTTGTATATTTAATAAATTAAAAAAGGGTTCATAAAGAGGAAAAGACATGAGACATTTAATATTTGTGTTATTTCATCTCCTCTCTTGGAAACACCGAACTTCTCCATTTTTTCTTCCTCTGAGATCTCATCTCATTGCCATAAAATCTTCTGCACACATAGAATCGGAAGTCCTTTTCTGTTTCATTTCCCTAGAAAAGAAATCCAAGTAAGTTACCATCATTAAATTTTATGTAGATTTTGTTAATACATAATACTCCCAAATGCAATTTACTATCTAGGTATCAAATTTGAGACATAAAGTTAATATGTTTTTTTTATTACTATTGGTTAGATTCATGATTCTTAGTCAGAGTAATTGATTGAACCATTGCAAATCTAATGTAAACATGCATTAGCTGACAAAACTTTGGGTTATAGTTAATTTTTGGGAAAAAAGGTTGAAGACAAAGGTATTTAAGTAAATATCGATGTCGAACTATTAGAAGAAAAAAACATACATTAGTTTTGTGTAAGTGATGGATGATGCGTGTCCTTTTGTCAGGAGTCAAGAACTATTTTGTGTTTACTGATCGCTGACCAAAATCTGTTTTGCTTTTTTCAAATCTAATTGGGCTTTTTTCATTCTTTCTTGTTTAAAATCTCCACTATAGCTATGTCTTCCAAAAGTGGAAGAGACAGACAGAGAGAGAGTTTTTTTTTTTTTTTTTTTCCTGAGCTTTTGCTTGCTTGATCTATTTCATCAATCTTCTCATCATCTCTTTATCATTAGTTTTTGATTTTTATTTTTCTTTTCTTTGTTTCATGGGACGAAGCAAGTTTCTATCTATGGTTTCAGATTCTCCAGATCTGTTGATCATAGTCAACGTTTTTCTTACTAATTCTTTTTAATCAGTGATATCACTGTTTCTTGCTCAAATTTTGTGTTGATTCTTGAAGCTGTTGTGGTATAGATCTTGTAGATATTCTTAGACTTTGGTGTTTTAGAGATGAACTGTTTCCCAGATGAAGTGACAGAGCACGTTTTCGCCTTCGTCAACTCTCACAAAGACAGGAACTCGATATCTCTGGTCTGCAAATCATGGTACAAGATCGAGAGATACAGTAGACAGAAAGTGCTTATTGGCAACTGTTATGCGATAAACCCGGAGCGATTACTCCGGAGATTCCCTCGTTTCAAATCCTTGACTTTGAAAGGGAAGCCTCATTTTGCGGATTTCAATCTGGTTCCTCATGAGTGGGGAGGCTTTCTGCTTCCTTGGATTGAGGCCTTAGCTAGGAGTGGCGTTGGCTTAGAGGAGCTTAGGTTGAAGCGGATGGTTGTTACTGATGAGAGTTTGGAGCTACTTTCTCGTTCTTTTGCGACTTTCAAGTCTTTGGTGCTTGTTAGCTGTGAAGGTTTTACCACTGATGGTCTTGCTTCCATTGCCGCCAATTGCAGTGTCCTCAGGACCTGGACTTGCAGGACCTGGACTTGCAAGAGAATGAAATTGATGATCACAGAGGTCAATGGCTCACCTGTTTCCCAGACACTTGCACCACTCTTGTCACCCTCAACTTTGCATGTCTTGAAGGAGAGACCAATCTGGTGGCTCTAGAGAGGCTTGTGGCAATGTCTCCAAACCTAAGGAGTCTGAGACTCAACCGTGCGGTGCCGCTTGATGCACTTGCCAAGTTGATGGCGTGCGCCCCGCAGATACTTGACTTAGGAGTAGGTCTTGAAGAAGTTTCTTCTGTATTGTGGCCGCCTCGTCCTCAAAGATCTAGATCTTGATCTAGTTTCTTCCGATCCCGTTCTTCTCAGATTCATTCTTTCGAGGTTCGTTGGTGTTTTATTAGCTTGTCCTTGGTTGAGTCTTGTGTAAGTTTGTGTGGAGTTCTTTTATGGTCTCAAAGGCGTGAGTTGTTTCCGAAGATCTGGGTTTGGTTATTTCTCTCTTTGCTTTGGGATTCCAGAAGCCAAGGAGTGGTCTCGTCTGGTTTTTCAGGTTGAGTTTGATCCTCTTGTCTTCTCGTGGCTACGATTCTCTAGTGTGCTTTTAGGCCTGATAACCGGCTATTTGAAGCTCTCTTTTCGTCAGCAGTAAATAGAGAAGCTGGTGTTGTTTCAATCTCCGAGCTCATTAAGCAAGCAAAGAGGTTTGGTGGACTGCTTTTCCTAGTTCTTGGGTTTTGACTTTTTCCTTTTGAGGGTTGGGTTAAGTTGTGTTTCTCTGTTTGGTTTCCTTGTAGTTTTCGTTTGTGGTCATGTTTTGCTGGTTTAGTTAGCGTCTCATCTGGTAATTTAGTGGTTGTTCTTTTGGTTTGTCTTGTTTCCGTCGTTGTTCCACCAAGTTTCCCTCGTTTGGGTTTTCGATTCCAGGGTGTCTACTTGAACCGCCGGCTTTGTATTTTTTCAAGTTAATAATAAAATGTTTAGATGAAAAAAAAAAAAGCTATGTCTTCCAAAAGATTCTAAATTAAAACTTAAAAATGTTATTTTTTACTTACTCTTTTTTTTTTTGTACTAATTCTTTTTACTTACTCTCATTTTTGTTGAAACATTATTGAATAATTCAATTCAATAATGTTTCAACAAAAATAAGAGTAAATAGAAAATCACATATATTTACAATTCGACTAAAATCTCTACAAAATTGGCTATATTACATATATATAATCACTATAAGTTATGGCTGGTCCAAAGTTTTTATAAGTAAAAATGATTAAATAGTTAATTATATATGCACCCTTTTTGTACATAGGTTAACTTCACTCAGACAGGAATGGAAAAGACTTTGATGCCAATGTGAGTACATTTTTGCAATTCTAGTAGATGGGACATTTTATAATCTTTCTTATACTAATATATATATTTGAATTTGGCGATTTAGAGCTATTCAGGAACGTCCAAGAGAGGTTTGCAAAATCATTTCTGAAGAGATGGCTCACAATCTCATAGTCAGACTTCGACACAATGTTATCAGGACTGGACTACGCAACATAAGCATCTCATACTCCATAATCTCTCTTGCAGATACAGCCATAACCGATTTTTCTGTCACTGCCATTAAATTTGATGATTTTCACATGAAGAATAATTTTCATAATCCAAAAATTACAAAGACAGATCCATAAGCAAAACAAAGTTCTTCCAAACAAAATATATTGCTAATCATTTTATGACCAAATGAATAGGGCCATTAATTTTGGATATGTGTTGAAGTGTTTTGGTCTTGCGACCGGATTTTCAATTGTTATTTTGTTAGTCTACTTTACTTAATTGACAATGTAAAGTGTAAACCAAAAAGACCACAAAAAGTATTTCATTTAGTTGTGATTTTGAATGATGCCTTTAAGGAATGGTTTACACATTTGTAAGACTGATCCATTGGACCGGTTTAATCGCAATTCAGCCACTAATGTGATTCGGATTTACTGCTAAAGAGAAATGATTAAATCCATCAAAATCTGGAATATGTTGTTATCAATTTGTGCACACTTTAAATGGTGGATTTTAATTTTAAAACCTTCAGTTATTATTCTCTTGCTCCTATATATGTATTATTTGTTGCTTGGGTCTGGATTTTACATTAATGATGAAGACTAGTCGTTTGAGTTGCTGTGAAAAAATATGTGTTACTTGATTTCTATAGCTTGGTCGAGGTGTTAATATTTGTTGGTCTTGTTGAAGTTCTTTTATGATGATACTCAATCCGTCACCTCGGTTCGAGGCGAGAGATTGACACCACGGAATA
>OVAF01002506.1:0-15576 GCA_900406245.1 Odontarrhena argentea | reverse complement strand
TAACCAATAGGTATTTTTAACATAACCGAAACCGAAACCATACCTATAATTTCGGTTTCGGTTCGGTTTTTCGGTTATGAGTTTTTTTGCCCACCCCTAGGCCAAGCTATCAAAGTAATTGACTTTCCTTACCTACGACAATTATAAAGATTAAAGAGTAATGAATTTCCAACCATAAGACTAGCTTGAATATATTTCGTTCACTATAAAAATATCAAATTAGAGATACATAAAGTCGTAACTCCGCAGCTTACATCCAATTTATGTTGTAAATTAACAACTTAGATTGGATTTTGTGTAGTAATACTCTTAGACCATACTCGATCGGATTACTAGCCTAATTTCAACAGAGGATAGATGAAGAGACTCAATTTCAAATATAATGATTATTATTTTATACATTAGAATCCCAAAATTTCATGCTGCGATAGTGCTGAAAAATATTATTTTTTTTCAAAAAAAACAGAACAAAATTCGATTATCTATATTATGAAAATGATTTCTTATTTATGTACATATATATCTCACATTCTCACTTATAACAAAAAACTAAACACATACAGTAATTGTCTTTTGGGTATAATGTATTCAAATAACAAAATAAATTAATAGTTGGACTTTATTATTATATTATGGGAAGTGATTTTCTAGTTTTAGGAACCAGACAATCAGTGAAAAAGTAGTGTATATGTAGAAACAAACCAAATATGAGTCTTCTTTTTAGGTTCTTCTCGGTCAAGCTTTTTCTATGAGCCCATAAGCAAGGGCCTGCAAGGCTTCCACATCAAACCAAACCAATACACGTTGATTATTCTTCCGTTGAATATCGAATCATGTAGTGGATCTAAGAGATTATAACTTACAATTCAGCTCCTCTATTTTAGAATATTGATTATGACGAAGCATACGCTAACTGCACTGTTATTGGTAATACCAAACCAATCAATAAACTGATATGGTGTGCTACATAGCCTACATTATGTTTTATGTTTTCGTGGATCATTTTGCTTATATATAAAGAAGAAAATTGAAAGGTATTACAACTGATTATATGTATTTTAGTCTACAAAGAAATGTATATAAACGTTGACCAAAAAAAAAAAATGTATATAAACAAAATATATTTAAAAAAAACAAATAAATAATTTCTATTCCTCAATCGAATATTGTTATCAAAATCGTAATTTCTACTTCCTAGAATATAAATTTCCTTAAATTTAGTTTAAAATACGTTCTCCTAATATTCCATCCATATTCATTGAGTTTAAAATCAAAATCTGTATTTTAAATCAAATTTCAGAAACAATTGGTAACTAATTTAATTATACCAAGATCTTGGCCGAGATTTCTGTAAATTATTATTAATCATAAGAATAATCATCGTATATATTAATTGAAATCAGACAAGGTCAAAATGTTACCATTGTTCACGCAAGGCGGCAAGGGTGTCGACTGATGGTAGAATGAAATGTCGATCGACACCTCTTTGAGAATTATTGTTTTTGAAGCTCAATGTCGATTGACGGTGTAGTGCAATGTCGACCGACAGCCTGAAGAATCTCTTACTCGAAGTCTGATTTTATTCAATAAAACAAACGAAAACGTAAAACATAAAACTGAAAGATGTAAAAATAAAAGAAAAAAAAACTCACAAAGATGGATTGCCTCCCATCAAGCGCTTGTTTTACATCATTAGCTTGACAGATTGCGTTCAAAGGAGAAACAAACTCTCCCCGTCATCCTCAAATTGGTATGCAACCAATGGTTCCACTATGGCGAGAATTAGCTGATATTTATCGAAGTACAGGATTGCTCCTACGGACCTGGGAAGCTTTTACCGAATATAACGTTTGTGCAGTTCCCTTCCAGATCAACTACCAGGAAATCCACCGGGATCTTTGTGTTACTGATCGGCACGATTAGGTTAGAAACGAATCCTTCGATCTCCACGCTATTTCCTCCAATCGTGTTGACGTTGAAAAGCGATGCATCTTGGTTTTTTTCTCCTAACTCAATCGCCATGTCATGGGATATAAGGTTCCCCGTCGATCCTGAATCGAATAGACAATGCTTCAAAGTTCAAAGTCTTCGTCTTCTTTTTCTCCTTTGGGGTGTGAGCGGTGAAGTCAAGAAACATCATATCCGACATAGAGGCCTTTTCCAGCGTCTTTATCAGTGTTTCCTCCTGAGAGTCAGGACTGGTAATTGTAGTTTCGCAAGAGACTTGGAAGACTTTTCCCGATTCATCGAAATCTTCATCAGCATTTGAAAATTGCCCATTATCTCGACCGACACTAATAGTGTCGACCGACACCTCCTTGTTGATTTTGAATATTTTGTTGGTTTCTTCTTGCCATTCCTTCCATTCAAAAGTGTTTGCACAACCTTTTAAAGTTTTTTGCTGTCGTGCTTGTCTTCCCATGGTTATCTCATCTTCCAAGGCTTTCATGTGATTGGTCATTTCCTCAAATTTCGTTGTTTGCTTCTTTACCAACGCATTGCAGTCGTTTATGATTGCTTCTTGTCCCCGGAGTTGAAGCTTCAAGAGTGCGATGATGGCTAGATCAACAGTTGTCGAGTCTTCTTCCTTCTTTGGAATGATCCTTCGAGAGTCTATGATTCTTTGTAATTCATCGAGTGATCTTCACATTTGCTGATTTTTTTTTGTTCAAGTCCTCGTTGTTAAATTCTGCGATCATGATGTTGGTGCCTGAAATGTGAATAAATGAAAATATATCAGTAAAGAAAAGAAATGCAAAGTGAATCTAGTCTAACTTGTTGCGATTGGTCCCCGGCAACGGCGCCAATTTGATAACGCTGTTTTTGGCACCGACTAATCAAATAAATTTATAATACCCGCCTAAACAACCGAAATTAATCGGCGTAGTATAGATGGGGTCGAACACAGGGTCCAATGAACAAACTAAACTAGAAATGAAATACGAAAACAGAAATACTAACTACAAAGCAAATAACGAGAAGCAAAAGTAAAACAAGTAACCAAAGTAACAAAGATCAAACAAACGAAGATGATGATGATGATGATGATTGATAGTAACAGTTGCAGGATGATGCTGGAAAACGGTGAAAACAATATAAGGAAAACTTTAAGACCCATATAGTTTCGGAAAGTACAATCAAGTAGTAGACTCTCGGACTAGTGTCGATCGACACTTTTCCAGGACGTCGATCGACAAGGGTCCGAGGTATGGGGTGTTGGTCGACACTCTGGTGGAGTGTCGATCGCTACTACGCTCTGAGTTTTCTCTTTCTTGATATAGAACACATGTTGCTTCGCAAGACTATTGCTTTCGCGCAGGTGATGACTCTTCTTACCCTACGAGATACCTTCCAGTGATAAGAGCATAAAGATCTAGACTGGACTCACAATTAAAGCAATCAATTCTTAATACTAGTTGTAGTCCGCCATGAAAGTTAGTAGCGTCTATTATTTTTGGAATCCCGGCGTGTCATAACCACGACATTGTCAGTGCCTAGGACCCTAAGACCGTTCACTTGGGGGAACATACAACCTAATACCTAAAGATCCTCCCTTCTCAGGAATGACATAGAGATCATATCACTCTAAAGAATGTCATTGAAAGCAAAGAGAAACCGACACCATTCTACCACGAGATATGTACAATCCTACTCCTACAGAGACCCTAGCAAAGGAACTACTCATTCATGGAGAGAAAGAAAGACATGATACGAACCAAACTTTTTGAGAGGAACTTTATAAAAAATTTGGATGAATACAAAGAGAGAGCTACAAGAGTGTTTATAGGTGGAAATCACGAGCTAGGGTAAAAAGGGGTCTTCTAGAAGGTGAATATCAAGCATCAATCAACATTTATTGTAGATCAATCATGTTTTGGAAAGTTTCCATAACTGCCTCCAGGAGGGTGTCGACCGACACCATGGTGTGTCGTCGGTCGACAAGGTCATGTGATATTCTTGGAAACTTCATTTTGTGTGTCGGTCGACGCTTAGGTGGGCTCTCGATTGTCTCTCCACGGTAAGGGTCCTCATTTCTTCGGTCCTTGCTCCATTACTTGTTGATGAACGTCATTGTTCTTCCAAAAGCGACAAAAAACCCTCAACGCCTACTTTTACCTAAAAACACTCTTAAAATCATAAAACGAGGGGGGAAATCCCCTCAAAAGATAGCTACCAATGTGTGGAAAATAGGTCAAAATCACATCGTATTAGAAGTCAACTTGATTCCGTCTCGGAAGGCTGTTCTGGGGCTAGAGGGTTAAGGGCTGCTCCGGATGTTAGCCGGAGGGTCTGAGATAGATGAGATGTAGAATTCGGGGACGAATTACCGTTAAGTGGGGGAGAATTGTAACATTTCTGGCCCGGCCCATTTAGAAAAAGAGAGTTTAAGTGAATTGATTTGGCTACCTATGTCAACAAAGTGCACCTACCTTTTCCGGTTAGTTGCCTAACTCAAGGGTTCGATCCGCGGTGTTGTGTGAGTGAGGAAAACACGAGGAAAACACGGTAAAGGTCACGTGGTGATTGCAGGGTCAATAAATCAGTGGTTGGGCAACTTACGGAAAAATAACGCACTGACCGTCAGACAGTGGTGGGGCCCAGGAGCCCGGTGTAAGGACGGTGACCACCGGTAGGGGCGGACGGGACGTTACACTTGTAATCATGATGATCAAGCAAGAAGAGTATTTGTTCTTGTAATCGGTACTTCATTACAATAGAGAGAGAGAGAGAGTTGGAGTTGGATTCTTATCAGGAATATGCTGTGAAATTTCTTCAAGGCTTAGAGGGCATTCTAAATCCTGTAAGAATCTTATCTTGTGTATTATTTCATCTATCAAATGTAATCTTCTAAGCGCTCATTTCATTTTTTTTTTCTCAGGAATGTTATCTAAATGTTTAGACAAATTTTGGAGATGATTAAATCCTTGATCCTGTTATTACAAGTTAGTGATCTTTTCTATTGTATGGTCTTTTGATTTCAAGAGAATCCGATTGTTTGATATGTGTGTTTGAGCAGTTTTGTTACATTGGTCGGCGTGGGGTCATACTTACAATAGCGTATTTGGGCGTCTCTCGTGCCTATCGTTGATGGGATTCTTTTGACCTCTATTACCGAGCATAGTTTTAACATGTCAAGATGTGTCTTTGCAAAGAACATGGATATATAGAAGTAGATGCGCTCACTGTGTTCCAAGATGTATACTTAATGACAACAATCGATTCTCGGGTTTTAAACATAGGTAGATTCTTTAATGTCAATGGAGTGCTAAAAGCCGAGGTGAGCTTCTTTACTTTAGTCATTGCATTAAAAGACTGAGAAGTTTATGCTTTATCATTAATTAGCAGGCAGTTGTGTTAGTCAAAGATGAGAAGCGGGTTATTTCTTTTAAGTCTAATTAATCTATAAGCAGTAACATGTGCAATAGAAAGAATAAGGTATGGAGGAAGGTGCCATTTCCTCGCTGATGTCAAGGCATATTTGAAGTTGGTTTCGGTTTTGTTGGACTATTGATCAGTGTCATATATTACCACTTTTTACTATCTATCTTTGTTGTTTTTCCTAATGAAACTCAAAGAACCACATAAGAATCTGGTAATCTAACTAATTTTGTGTTTACAAAGTGTTTTTGTGAAATAAGGTTTTTTCAGGTCATTTATCAGGTCTTTTAAACGAAATCAGCAATGCAGCATTTGTGATGCAAGTGAATTTGACGGGGATGTGAAATCTGGATGAAGCTGAGCTTTAAGTACAAGGAAGCCATGTGAATAAGCTTTCTATTGAATCCAAGATCATCACAATCGGCCCAATATCCAAGGAGTTATGGCCCGTTTACTGAAGAGAGGTCCAAAAAGCCCAGTAGACAATTTCATGAAGCCCAATACTTAATGAATGAAGAATTTGGGTTAAGGAGAAGATAATCATCTAGAAGCTTCCACAGACGTCTACTCTTATCCAAGATACTTAGAAGACATTCAGAATCACACAAAAAAGAATATTTGATCTGGGATCGATTGATCCGTGCTCAGTTTGATCAAACCCGAGGCACGGAACATAACAGAATATGTCTTTATCTACGAAGATCTTTCGAAATCTTGAAGACTTAGCTGACTTCTCTTCCTACAAAACAGAAGTCATGACCAGAAAAAGAAACACATAACTTTCTAAACACTTCTAGGCTTCTAGGCGAACCAGCTTACCAGCTTTCTTACTTTTTAGTTCTTGATTTCTTTAGAGTTTCTATTCAGCAATCGTTGTAAGGGAGAGTGTGTTTCATCCCCATCATTTGGAGAAGTTTCCTTGAACCCTCTTTATTGATTTATATGATTACAACTTTTCCATGATCATGTTCATCATTATGATTTCTGGGTAGTTCTCTTGTTAGGGTTTAGGGAATTCACAGGGAATCATGGTTTGAAAAATAAGATTTAAGAAACATGGCATGACTAGTTATCAGTCTCTTTCTTATCAGTTCTTCATTCATATCTAGGATTAAATTGCAGCTAAGAAACCATTAGAGTATATTTAACCTGATTACTGATTTTGAAGGCTCTGAGGCACCACGCTCGAAGGAACAAATGATTGCTTGCATCTTGTAACATCCATGGCCGGCCCATTTGAAAATAAGACTTTAAATGAATTGATTTGGCTACCTAAGTTAACAAAGTGCACTTACCTTTTCCGGTTACATGCTTGAAAGAACTCTAGAGTTCGATCCGCGGTGCCGTATGAGTGAGGACAAAACACGGGAAAGGTTGCTTGGTGATTGCAGAGACAGTAAATCAATGGTCGGGTTAGGCATGAAAGTAACGCACTGACCGTCGGACAGTGGTGGGGCCTAGGAGCCCGATGTAGGGACATGTGACTCACTGGTAGGGGCGGTTAGGGCATTACACATCTAATGCTTAGTTAGGAGACGATCGGGGCCCATGCATCCTTATTATATTAACCTGGGACTTTACCTTTTAAAACTAGCCTGAGCCGACAAAGGACGGCTGGTTCTTCGTGATTTCAAGTTCATGAATAGATTTTAGAAGACTGCATTGATTTACCTATACCTGAATGGTTTAAGCTGTGATCCTTGATGAATCCCGAATGCCCGAATGCTTTAATCTTATTGCTTTCTAAACGTTTTATTTGTTTTCAATTTTCAGATTCGTAGTACCCCTGGATCGATCGAACGTTTTCAGCATCCGATCAAACTAGGCCACTTTCTCAACCCGAGAATTCTGTTGCTAAGCTGTGATCCTTGATGAATCCCGAATGCCCGAACGCTTTAATCTTATTGCTTTCTAAACGTTTTATTTGTTTTCAATTTTCAGATTCGTAGAACCCCTGGATCGATCGAACGTTTTCAGCATCCGATCAAACTAGGCCACTTTCTCAACCCGAGAATTCTGTTGCTCAGCTCGTGAAATCTCAATTAGTGTTACTGCGTGTCACTGCTCTCTGTGAAATCGATAACTTATTATGTTACTGCGAACTTGTGCACTGGCATAATACCTATGATTCACGGAAAACATATGATTAAAATATATTTCATGGTAACTAATCTGTTAAAGTTTTGCAAACCTGTTTTTACTTCGAAGAAGAAAAAGAGAGTAGAGAGTCATATCCTAAACATAAGATTTTCCAATGAGAATATAGTGAAAAATAGTAGACATTTTAATTTTTTCTATATAAATAGATTTTTAAATTTGATGCTAATTTGAATTTAGTTACATGCTTGTGTTTCTTCCGAAGGAAATTCTTGTTCTTAAATTTGATTTCCTCTGATATCTCACCAAGAGAGTCATATATAATATGTGAAAATTTTAGATTATTTTTTTGAACTAAGTCATCATCGAATTAGTTATGCACAATGTTACCTAAGCTAAATATCTAGATCACATTCACAATTACTGCTAAAGCAAGCACATCTTCGGTCACGACATTGACCCTTGGCAGAATTACAACCCCTAAAACGTTTGTTGCATATCTCTTAACGCCTATATAAAAACAATACATAAATTAGTTATATTTTATATGTTATAATCAAACTATTCGTGCTAGTTTATTGTTTTGTTTGTATTTAGATTCAAACTCACATAATACATATATATGATTGACCGAAAATATATAATTAAAATATATTTCAATGTAACTAATGCGATAAAAGTTTAGCAAACGTGTTTTAACTGCGATGTATAAACTGACATACCCTCGCAAAAATTTCCACTTGCTAAGAAAGTACATTCATTTCTACAACCTACCTCGCAAGTGAAAGGTGTGTATATTATATACGTCTTAGTTCCCCTTAGCTATTTATCTTAAAGAAGTCTGAGGACAGGTATTTTTCTTTTTCTTTTTCTTTTTGTTTTATAGATATTATACTCTTTCTCTTTAGGGGTAAACCTAGGAGTTTTTAATTCAAATAAAACAGTCCAACTATAAAACACTCCTAGCTTAAACACAAATACTATTCCTAGGATGATTTTAGATGTTTATTATGACCGCAAAACTTGTTCCCATTCCCCTAGTCGTTCAAGATCGGTTAGGGACAGTAAATCTTCTTCTCCTTCTCTCTTATGCCCTTGCTTTTCTCCTTGTATGCCGACATTAGCTAGGGAATCGGTTGGCTTCTCAATTGGCACCTCAATTGGTGCTCCTGTTTGCACTGCAATTGACATTTTGGTTAGCACTTCAAATGAGGCAGTTGTCTTCTGTAGCTCTTCCGTCATGAGCCTTTTTTCAAGTGTTTCCATCGTTCTAAGCACCTCAGTAGTTGTTGTCTATGAGCATTGAAGCCTCAACTATTGAGGGGCTTAGAGCGATGAAGACGCTTGAAAAAAGCTTATGGAGGAAGAGCTAGAGAAGACAACTATCTCAGTTTAAGTGCTACCAAAGCGCCAGCGAAAGTGTAAACCGAAACACCAATTAAGGTACCAACCGAGAAACT
This sequence comes from Odontarrhena argentea, assembly GCA_900406245.1. Taxonomy (NCBI): domain Eukaryota; kingdom Viridiplantae; phylum Streptophyta; class Magnoliopsida; order Brassicales; family Brassicaceae; genus Odontarrhena; species Odontarrhena argentea. The sequence goes on along the minus strand of OVAF01002506.1, from coordinate 6,640 downwards.
AATCGATGCCCTAGCTGAAGTTGGTATACAAGGAGAGGAGCAAGGACAAAAGAGAGAAGGTGAAGAAGGTTTACTATCCTTGACCGATCTTGAACGACTAAGAGAATGAGACAAGTTATGCGCTCCAAATAAACATTTCAAAACAACCTAGGTATAGCCTTTGTGTTTAAGCTAGGAATGTTTTTTATCTAGGTCATTTTATTTGAATTAAAAACTCCTAGGTGTACCCCTAAAGAGAAATAGTGCACTATCTCAAAAAAAGAAAAAAAAAAAGAGAAAAAAATACTTGTCCTCTCACTGCTTTTAGAAAAATAAATAAGGGGGAACTAAGACATACAAGAAATACACACTTTCCACTTACGAGGAAGGTTGTGGAAATGAATGCACTTGCTTAGCAAATGGAAATTTTTGCGAGAAATATTGCTGGTATGTCAGTTTTTTCTTCGTAGTAAAACACATTGCTAAACTATTCTCGGATTAGTTACCATGAAATATATTTTAATCATACATTTTCTGTCACTAATATGTATTACGTGAGTTTGAATCTAAATACAAATACAACAATAAAATAGCAAGAATAGTTTGATTATAATTTATAATATATATAACGATATTTATGTATTATTTTTTGGTGTTCAGAGATATACAAGTAACGTTTTAGAGGCTGTAATCGTGCTAAGGGTCAATTTGTGACCGACAATGTCCTTGTGTTATTGGTGATTGTGAATATGATCCAAATATCTGTCAGAGTTTTTGGCTTAGGTAGCATTTTTCATAACTAATTCGATGATGAGATGACTCTCTTTGTGAGATATCAGAGGAAATAAAATGCAAGAACATGAAGTTCCTTCAGTTGAAACATCAGAAGGTAACCAACTTCAAATTAGCATTAAATTTGAAAAACGATTTATACTGAAAAAATTAAATGTCAACTGTTTTTTTACTAGATTTTCATCGGAAAATCTAGTATCTGTATTTATTTTTTTCGACTTCAATAATCGTAAAATGCTTGTGTTTCCTCCCCCTCCTCATTCGTCTCTAATGCCATGAATTATTGTTTACACTACCTTCTCGATGATGCTTATGCCGTAAACACACACAACACGGTGGTAAATCGAGTGTCTGTGAATTTGGAAACGACGAAGCGGTGGAAGATACAAAGATGTTCATGGAATTGGAAGGAATCTTTGTGTTNTTTTTTTGGGTTTTTTTTTTTTTTTTTTTTTTTTTTTTTTTTTTTTTTTTTTTTTTTTTTTTACGGTTGCACTTCACTCGGGAAGAAATTGGTGAAGGTTGGTTTTGATTTTTACTTTGCAGGAATACGATCCTATGAAAAGAAACCCCTTTAGGATTGGACCTTTTGGTTTATCTGGTTCTTCAGTTGAAATTATTGAGACATTTTGACTTTTCTATGTGTTTGACTTGTAATCTCTTGGTTTTCCATGTTTGTTCTTGTATTGTATAAGATGAATGAGATAGTACTGCCCTTTATATTTTAATTTTTTACTGTTGATATCATCATATTGAAGTTGACAATTCCAGTTTCTTCACACTCATTCGATTTTAAGAAGTGTTTTAGATATATTAGCAACCGACATATCAACATAAGAAATATACGCTTACATAATTTTTACATTGTTACATGGATGTTATCAAATGCTTATTTGAGCTTCTGTAATATCATGGTACAAGAAGGAAATCAAAGCATGAATTAGGAATACCTACATAGATTTAAACGGTTATAGCTCTTCTAGTTTGTGTCTTTTAGTTGCCAAAAGGAAATATCAAGCAATTGTAAGAGGGTTTATGAGGAATGCGAAAGAGGTAGTGAAAAAGTGGTTGGTGACATTCATGTGTCTCATAAAGACCTTGAGTGAAGAAAACTGTTGTGTTTTGTGAGATAATTAAGATTTAACACTTCACTATTTTCGGGTTATTTCAACAAGAGAGGAAAGGATAGCAATTGTGATCTTATTATTGTTTTCTTAATGATTTCGGTTATGGATTTGGTTAGGTAGAAACTGATAACTAAACCATTATCAAAAGCTATTGTGCTATACAATCAAGTATGGTTCTAGAATAATATATATACTCGTGTGTGTGAATCTATATAGACATCATTGGGAAAGAATGTAGTGGCTTTGATTCCAAAACTTTTATTAAAAGAATTATCTGAAAAATCAGCCGTCTTCAAATTAAATTAGAAATCTCGATATCGTAACTACATAGATCCTAAGAGAATTTGATATTTTTTTCTTTCTTATCAAACAGAGACTTTTATGTTTTAGATTAGTTGATAATTTATCAGGTTTTGATGCAAAAATAGGTTTTGATGCAAAAATAAATTATTATATTTATGTGATTATTAATTTGTATGTTTTAATCTCGTTAACTATTGGTATATTTATATCTAAATAGATGATAAATGATGTTTTAATTTTAGAAATAGTTTTATTGACATGTCAAACTGTTATACATAAAATATTGTATACTGCACAAGTGGTCTTGGCCTAGTGGCAGATGGTAAGTCCACACAAGGCAGACAACACCAGTGCACCCGGGATCGAGTCCCACTCCTTGCATTATGCAGGATTTTGGCTATTAAGTCAGCCAGTTGTGGCCCAAAAAACGGTTTGATTTTGAACCGATTTAATGTTGCTGAAAAAAAAAAAAAAAAAAATATCGTATACTAAATATTTTGGAGAGGAAGTGTAAGTTATTATTACTTCCATTTTTTTTTCTTCTTAGCAGTCAACTCTAAAATATTTTCATGTATTAGTTATGGTTCCAAAATTTTTTTGTTTAAGTTTGCAGAAATATGTGTCAATGGAAAAAAAATGACATGTAATTTGGACATTAAATATTTATCTTATTGAACACTAAAATATATGTAAATCTAACCATTTACCTGGTCCCATGTTTTTTTTTTTTTTTTCAGGGATTACCTAGGTTTCCATCGAAATTTCTTCGGATATACGCCGGATTTTTATGGTTCTTGATCAAATCTTCAAAACATCATCACCTGATCCACATTGAGTTTCAAGATTACGAATTTCCAACAGAATTTTCCAGATCTCCTTGAAAGCTTACCTGATCTCATCGGGTCTCGCTCCAACTTCATCAGATCTCACCATATTTCAGTCGAACTTCACCACATCTTCACTAATAGATGTAAGTTTTCGTTGTTTTCACAATAAGATGAGAAAGTGAAATCTAAAGGTATTTGTACGTTTTTCTCAATTTAAAAACAAGATCTTGGATGAGAAAAAAAAAAATGAGAGGATCAAAGAGAGAGAAAGGGGATAAGAACGATCTTGTAAATCTTATCACAGAAACATATCTTTTAAAGATTTTTTTTATCTTTTAAATTTATAAATTGAGGACTAATTTGTAAATTCTATTTATTTTTGTTAGAGGATCACGCGTGTACACTAGTTTCACCACTTAGTCAATTTGACCTACTTTTATGCCCTACTACTTAGCTATCGATAAAGCTCATTGTTTTGAAATTTGAATCTCTACAATCTTGAACTTAATCATATAGAAGGAGTGACCAATCCAAACAACTTGAATTAACCCGACTTGAAGGAGCTTAGATTATTCAAATTATTATTTTTTTTAATGAAAATCCATGTAAGCAAAATACTTTATAGCAATTTCGGTATAAGTTATTTGGATCGGTCATTGGATAGCTAAAAAACCCAAATAAAACCCAAAACTATCTCCACAAATGATTAAATATTATATTAGCTAACTACGTACTAGCTCGTAATGTAAATGTAAAATTACCCAAACCAATATTGTGCTTGAAATTTATGATTTTTCAAGGATTCTCTATTTTTTGTTACACTATCGTTATTCTTTTAGTTTTTAGTTCAAGTTCAAGTTATTTAATTTCACTTATTAAAGACATATTCTTTTATATTTTTGGATTTATAATGATCTTATTTCTTGATATTTTTTATAGAAATTATTTTAAATCTTATTAAAATTTATATAAAAATTATTACTCGAAACCAATTGAAACTTAAACAACTATATAAACCAGATCTAAATTTATTTTAGTTAAATTATTCAGGATCCAAAGAACTTGAACCTGACCTAAAACTTATGAAACTTGACTTAAATTTCAATTGAATTCATTTTGATCATATATTTCTTGATCGAAATAACCTAGACTTGCTCCAAATCTGAATTAACTTGACTCAAAAGTTAGTTTGGCCACCCCTTAAAAAAAAATCCAAATTTTAAGATGATTGTAATTTTGTTTGGTGTGCCACTCCCAATATTTACGCGTACGTGTCCTTTCCAATCTCGATTCCTCTTCCTCCAAAGTTAATGAACAGAGAAAGCTCTGCCTGAAATATGAATCAATAATGTGTTAAGTCTGAATCGTTAAGGTATAGAATATAGATGTTAAGTATATACACTCAAGTTCTGCTATTTTGGGATATGGAAGGTCCTTTCTCAAGCACCATATATGAAAGACTACACAACTAGAGAGTTTTTCTTTTTTAAATTTAGCCGAAACAGCTTAGTAGAAAACAAACATAGAAAGATTGAATCAGTCAATCTTAAGTTGAAGATCAAGTTGCTTACGCATCAAGCTGACTATATTTTTAAGGAGTTGGCCGAGAGAAATTGTTGTAGGGAAAATTTCTGAAAAAGAAGAAGAAAATGATATACGTACACAGAGCTTGAAGTTGTTTCGTGCAGTGGAAAAGTAAACATGAAGTTTGTATGAAAAATCTGGTCTTACTCTCCTTCACATGGCTTATGAATGATTCAAACTTAGAAAATGAGAAATCGGGAGGACATTCCATTTCATTAGCTCCCCCTAGCCATCTTTTGCGTTTGTTCTCTTACTCTCTCCTCCCCATTTTCTTGACCAACTCTAAATGTATTTCTAACATTTCAACATCCGAGTTCATCTCAGAGGTTTCGGTTTAGACGATGAGTTATTGGTAGATGTTTCGGGTGGTGCTTGTTGGCTTATAGGTACAGCAGTTGCTCTGAAAACTCAAATACATAAGAATACAAGTCCTATGAGAGAAGAAGTTGAGACGTGACCGAGTTCTTGTTGCTCCTGCTTGGGGAGATAACATAAGCTGAAAGTAGATGTGTCATATTAATGGTTTGTTACATTCACCTCCAAAACAAGAAACCAAGATTTAGGAATAATAGCTTTAAAGACTCCGATTGATACGTTAAACGAATCTTATATAATAATCCATGAAAATGATTTAACAATACGAATCTAGCTATTCAGGGTTTAACAATATGGTCACTAAACCGATGAAATTGACGCACATATGCAAGCATACCTCTGCCCAGCAACTAAATTCTGTTGAGTCATTCTCCTTCCTTCAGACCTTTGAACATTGAGTTGCGTGTAGGCTGATCTGGTGTAGTTGCTAGTGCTATGGTTAGAGATATCTGTAGACAGGGTAGAAGGTACTGAAAAAAAAAAAGAGTGGGGACTGTAGTATGTAGTATGTAGTATCTCTAGAGTGGTGTAGCTTCTGAATTTTGTACTAGTCTGTTCACCACTAACTGTGGACAAGCTAGGTTATCGTCTGCCTAACAAAATGGAAATGCGACGGAAATCTGTTGGTCTACTTGATGCGAGAATGTCGTCGTTTGAAGAGCAACTGGAGTTACAGGATATGAAGATGGATTCTAACACTGATCGGGTGATGGATAGGATGGAGAAAGGTGATACACAGCGCGAGTTCATGGTTGTACCAATTTTTGTAGGAGTTAAAGATGATTTGCGGCCATGGATTATATTGATGGAGAATTATATTTTGCTCAATACGATGATTTGACATGTTCACAGAAAATTGCTATGACTTTTGGTTTCGTCGAAGGGAAAGCACTGGCTTGGTTTATAGATATACAATCTGATCTTCCCTTCCAAACCTAGAAATCCAGAAGCACTGGCTTCGTAAATTCTTGTTGCGGTTTGGTGACGATGATGATCCAGAAGTTTTGGCGATTGTACATCAGTGGAAGAGCAGTGGAGATCCTTTGAAGATGCATATAACAACCATCAAGGCGGAGAAAGCATACTATTGTACTACAGCTTCAAGAAAGACAGAAACGAGTCTAGAGAATGAATCGTCGTTTAAGGAAACAGAACCGATTCTTCCAGTAACTAAGTGTGTAATGGATAGTTCGTTCGTGATTGATTGTGCTCAACAAAAACAATCAATCGTGCATCATCAGGGAAAAGAAAGGAATGAATGCATAAAAGTGGTGTTGGAAGCAGAATCAAAAGAAGACAACAAAGACAGTGTGGTAGAATTGATGCAGGACAAAGATGGTGAGGTGAAACAATCAATCGAAGTGGCTTTGATTCAGTAAAGACTTGACTGAGAATAAGGTACCAGATTCTGATGTGGAACAAAGCCATAGGGATAATCTATTGCGGATGATTTTAGCTGTAGAGAACCCAAACCTTGATGTTAAGAACTTTGCGATTTCAGCAATTGAAAAGGTTTTTGGGATGAATTTGTTAGCTGAAACTCCAAAAATTGGGAAAAAGAACTTTGTCCATACATACAGTAGTCGAAGATTTTCTGGAAGCTTCATTGATAGTTGAAGATAAATCGAAGGATATGCAGGAAAAAGTTTTGAT
>OVAF01002505.1:0-15577 GCA_900406245.1 Odontarrhena argentea | reverse complement strand
TATATATATATATATATATATATATATATCATAACATCGAAAAAAACATATATATAACTCATTCTAGAAAAAACATGCTCTTTTGTATAATCGATTTCAATGAAGAAAAATAAAGGAAAAACTATCTATTTCAATACGAAATATAAGAGCATGTGATTGTAGACTCACTAACAATTTAAAATCTTCAAAACTACATTAAAATAGCATAAACGTCACACGATATCCCCCAAAAATCTTATCTCAGTCTGAATCATCAAAGAATAAACGTCTGTCCGTATGACCATCAAATTTTATGATATAGTATTGTCTAGCTGAACTCAGTTATCCAACACATCATTTAAGTTGATGAGCTAAGCCCAAAACTATACATTTTTTTATTTCAATTGTGGATTAATGTCCAAATTATAAAAGTAAACCGAATTGGTTTTATTAAATCGAATAAACTAGATCAAACCCCTTACAACTATAACCCGATCCCCAAAACTATTTTAGAGGTTGTTATCTCTTTTTGCTCAAGGTCTTGCTAAGTATGTTGAATAGAGTGCAAACATGATGGAGAAAGAAGCTAAGAAGAAGCTGATATCTGCAAAATTTCAAAGCAAGAAGAACTGGGTAAAAATGTGGGCAAACTATGTTCCTCCAGCTTACAACTTTAAGGCAATTCACGACCAAAATTTTACTAGGAATGTAATAATTCCTAGCACAAATTTTTTGGTAAATATATTGTCTTCGGCCCATTTATCCGGTTTTCAATCTTACTAGTATATATTCTCTTTAAGGTCTAGCCGTCACTGTGTAAAGAGAAAAAAGAGCGATTTACGATCCAAGCTCCGATGACCGGTGTCTGGTGGCTATCTCAGCACTGGAACCGGTCATCACCATCGTTTTCTTCCTAGTTTCAGTTTAAGTTTTTGTGTGGTCCAACCTTCTCTGTGCCGCTCTCTTTCCGGTGACCTTGGTGTGGTGATTTGTGGTGGTGTTTGGTCGGTAGTCGAACTGTTGGAGGAGTAGAGGACAGGCTGTGGGCTGCTTCATTAGTCTCTCCCTTCCGGGTTAGTTTGCTGTTTCCACTTCTGCTCGAGATCTGACTCTCTCCTTTCACTCGTTTAGAAGGTTTGGTCTTCGCTCGGTATCTTCCTTCTCCTATTGCTTCTCCGATTCGATTTGAGTAGGTTGATGTTGGTGTTTCGATGGAGGTTTTTCTTGGTGGTTGGCGGTTAGATTTTTCTTCCGTCGGTTCTCTGGGTGATTTCTTTATCAGGCTGATTCCGGCTCCTTGGTTCTCTACGGGTTTTCAGTGGTGCCGATAAGGGTCAAATGTTGAGTTTCTCTTGTCTGTTGTCGTGGTTGCAGCTTTGTCAGGTTCTTGTGTTCAAGTCTTTTGCCCTGCTCCCTCCTTTGTTGGTGGTCTCCCTTATTCTCTTCTAGCTCGTTATCCTATCGTGCTCTTCACTGGGTGGAGAAGGATTCGCTCCTTGTCTTTACAGTTTGGACTTGTTCGAGGTATGTTTCCTTTCTTAAGCTAATTTAAAGGCTGTCCTTAGTCATTCTCCTTGGTGTTTGGCTTTGCCTTTTCGTCGGTAAGATTCTTGCTTAGGCCTTCTCACCGGTGTAGTAGTTTATGTTCGTTTATTTGGGAGGTAGGTTTAATTTTCATAGGAGGAATCTGTTCTTGTGGTGGTTTGCTCATCCTTTGGTTTGGGAGTTCTAGGTGAGATTTGCGTTTGTTCTTGATCAAGTTGTAATTTGTTTTATCTCGGATTGAGAGTTCTTAGCATTTGTCATGGATCATTTTAGCTTCCCTCTTTTGGGTTTAGTTTCCGGGGTTTAAAGTCATAACCGCCGGGTTTGTATTTCACCATGTATCCCGTTCATGTATAATATATCAGCTCAGATGGAAAAAAAAAAAAGTATATACTCTCTTTATGAGTAGATCTTATGAGTGGGGACTGCTTAGTAGTTGTTGATGATTCTATCCCATTTGGAGCTTTCTAACAGAGCGCTGAGATTGTGAGATTGTCTTTCGAATATCAGATCTTGTAAATTGAGTATCTAATTTGTGTTAATATATAATTTGTTTTCTTCATCTCTGTGTATCCTCAAATCCAATCAATGGCGGAGAAATTTGCGGATAAGGCTAAAAAGGCGTTCTTAGATGATGATTTTGATGTTGTTGTTGACTTGTTCTTCAAAGCCATTGACTTAGATCCAATTGTACTCATGCCAACATAAAAATCCTGCAACATATTGTGCTCATGCCAACATAAAAATCGATAACTTCGCCGGTATAAGTCACTGTAAATATTTTTTTCAAAACATATTTCTTTTATATTATTTTATTTTGTTTTATTTATTTATTTATTTTCTTAATTTTTGTATTTATTTTATTTATTTTATTTTTGTATTTTTGTATTTTTTTTTTCTATTTTTTATTGTTATTTTAATATTTTTTAAATTTTTTATTATAAGAAATGATAATAATAATTAAATACCTATTGCCAATCAAGAAATGACACGTGTATTATCATATTTTTAATTAAAAAAATCTACGAATTTAATTTTTTTTGTTAAGAGAAATGACACCGTTATGAAACTTTCCTAGTTTGAGGGTTTAAAGTGTGATTGTACCATATTAAAAACATTTTCTTAAATATTGTAGAAACTAGTTACTCTGATTCACTACACACTTGTATCTAAGGAATTATTTAAAAAAAATATATATATATACATGCGTAAAAAAATTGAAATGATAGATTAGCCGCAAAAATTTGGAGAAATATTCAATATAGCAAATTTTGAAAATAATTTTAGATATATAACACTAATTAAACATCAACATATGTACAAAACCTTGGTCAAGCCCAATTAAATTTGACAAGTTTTAATATTATATATCAATAGAATTTTGATATACGAGTATGACATAGGCAACTTTGTGATGCCGATTCAAACTGGAATGACAAATAATGCAAGTTCAAAAAATATTAATACTGGTATATACTTGCAAAAATCATTTGGTATAGTGGTAGGCGAAGAGAATTCAAATCCAATGAATGAGTCTTTGTTTTGCTTTGATTCTCTCTGTTTCATAATCGGTGATGGCCCTAGGTAAAATAATGTCTAAAACATACAAAAAATTGATGCCCTTAAGTATAATTGTTTTTAAAAAGTAAATAAAATCTAAATATAATGTCGTTACATTAATCATGAAAAATAATCCTCCTTGCTTTCTTTCCTGCAAAGTCATCAATCAACTTTGAATAATCGAGCTTTACAGCCAAACCTTGTTCTATTGTTATCACTGGCAAGCCATTCAATCGCTCTTGAGACATAGTCGAACGTAGATAATTCTTTATGAACTTCAACTTTGAAAAACTTCGATCCGCGGAAGAAACTAAAATCGGAGTTGTCAATAAGATACGGTAAACAACCCCTGTGTTTGGATAACAAACATCCCTTCTTTTCAAATATTCCAAAACGCGGACAACCTTTGTAACTTCTTTTGGCAAAGCTTTTCTTAGAAAGTTAAGTTCAACGAACAAATCTTTTCCATCAATATCTGAGGCACATCATCATGCTTTAAAGATGCTACAAGTTTGACACAACACGTCATTAACGCATCATGCTTTTAGTTTCTTCATAACTCTGAAACTGCTCGAATATTACCTCAAAAGGCACTATAGCTTGATCTATTATGTTAATGAAGTAATCGATCCGGAAACTCTCCTCTGCAGTTAATATGCTACTTTCATCAACTTTCTAAGCCTCTTGACCAAAAATATGTTGTTTTTTTTTTTTCAACGCTTCACTTTTGTGAATATTGGTTCAATCTCCATTTCAATGGCGAGTTGCGTAGCTTCGGCTTTTGCTTTCTCAAAACCTATTTTCCTATTCTTCTTCAATTAACCAGTAAATACGCTAGATAATGCCAAAAAAAATCAACAACTTTCTTGGATGAGGAACCCATATCACAAAGTGCAAGGCTGAGACTATGACATCCACAAAGAGTGTAAAATACCCTTGGATTTACATCAAGCACTCTTTCTGAACTCCTTTGTGTTTTCCTTTCATATTTTGCCCACTGTCACAAGCTTGACCTCTTACATCATCGATATTTAACTTGAGAGACTCCAATGCATCTTGAAGTGTATTAAAAATCCCTCCTCTTTTCCTATCTTTAATTTCCAAAAAGGCAAGAACGAACTCATCTATCTTCGGCGAAGCCGTTGAAACATCTACACATTGAATTAGAAAGGTCATCTTCTCTTTACGACTAGTATCAGAAGTGGAATCTGAACTGACTGAAAATTACTTCACATCTTGAATCTTCTTCAAAATCATCATCTTAATCTCATTAGCAAGCAATTCTACCAACTCATTCTGAATCTTATTCCTAAGACAATGGTAATGAGTCTCACCTTATCAGTTCGTCAAATATGTTCCTTCATTACCAAATCAAAGCCTCTATTCATCCTAACAAAAGCCAAAAATTTCCCTCTGTTCGGATCTCTAATCTTCTCATTAGCTTCACGAAAGGCTAAGTTTTGTGCAGCTAGAGTCTTTACCACTGCAATTATTCTCAACATCACATATTTCCAATGCCTTGTCTTCTTGCTATTTCCTCCTTATTTCTAACTCTATCCAACGAGTCATGCAAACAGTATGATTATGAGTACTCTCATGTTTTTTTCAGCCTCGTCGAAGCATTTCTCCAATCATCATACCCATTAGCTACCAGTAAAGGAGGACTTGCTTCTTGATTGAATAATTTACAACAAAAACAAAAGATCTTATCTTTAGTTTTCTTAGGAAGTCAACCATCTTCGATCTTGTTTCTCTTCATTCTTCATTCTTCTTACATAAAATGAATAAGTGAAACATCACTAATTATCATCTTCTATAAAATCATAATCAGTTGAGGGTTTTGAGGGTGGACCTTTTTCAACCAAAAAATCTTTCATTCTCTCCTCAATCTTCCCCCAATTTACAGGAACATTCATATATGCATTCTCATAAAGACCTTTAATATCATGAGCTTTCTCATGTTGTTCTATGTTCTTATTCATACAATCTACATCATCTTCGATAGGTTTTTTAACTTCATCTTCAACATGTTCTGCATTGTCTTCATCTTTCCTTGTTTATCTCATCATTATCATGTTCATCAGTTTCAGAAGCTCGTGTTATTTTCACATACTTGACCATATCTCCAACTTTAAGCTCGCGCTAGTTTCAGAAGCTCGTGTTATTTTCATATTTATGTAGTTCGTCTCTTCTTTTCCTTTTCTCTTTATTAATTTCATCCCCAGATGGTTTGACTTTTAATTCTACTTACTAGTGGCTTTATTTTTCAAAATCAGAATTAGAATAATTTGATATTACAGTAACAAAACAAAAAAAACAGAGAAACACACTTTAGAGTATAATTATATATCATTTATAAGAAATCATACCTCAAAAATTATGAAAGGCTTTGATTACATGGTTAAGTAAACTAAAAAATTAATCCACCATATGTTAATTTTAGGTTTAATTAATAGTTTAGAGATTAATTGATTAAGGAAAAAACACAAAGAAAAACAAAGGATGAGACATATATCAGGAAATTAGGAACAAAAAGAAACCCACAAAGATTGGTTATTAAGATTGTGAAGACTTCCGGCAGAGATGTTGGTTTGCGGCAAAAGTGATAAATATTAGAATAAGAAGAAGAACCGTCAATAAAAATTAAAAAAGGCGGATAATCATCGATTTAGGTTATAGAAATTTGTATAGATTCAAAAGTGTGAGATGAGGGATAATGAAGTGTGAACTAGACCACTACACCTAAGGGGAATTGTTGTATTTGACGCCAAAAAAAATTGTATATAATTTGATGCCTTAAGCATTTGCTTCTTTGGCTTTATGACAAGGCCGACACTATACATAATATTTGTCATTTTAGACTATTTAACACGGACTAAGAAAACATATTACATAATTGATTACATAATTTTTTTAAAAATAGATTGACTGTTGATATTCTTCATAATTTTTGAGGTTGAACTTGGTATTTAAAACCAAAATTTGAGTTGAAAAAAAGTTAAAGTCGAGTGATAATTATTTGGAAACGTAGAGTATGTTTTATCTCGTGCTAACGCAGCATCCAAGTCAATGTAATCAGACTGTAGAGTCTCTGAAACAGAAGAGCGCACAAAATAAATCAAACCCATATCATTTGACTCGATTGAGATTTTATTATGTTTAGTAACTGTCAAATAAAATCGTAGTGAATCAGTTGACAACAAAGTACCAAAGAATGTAGAGAGTTGCTTTCCTCTTACTGTAACAATAAAGTCTAAGAAGAGAAACCAAATAATGAAATTGTGAATGCTGTGGTAATATATACATTACTCCATCCAAAACCATAATTTCCTTTTTTTTGTTTTTGGTTCGATCACTGCAATTCACCAACAGGTGCTTCGTTGAGCCATAGGAAGTGAATGAAATCATACAGTTTTGCGCTGACACTGACCTGTTAACCAGGGGAGGAGGGGGGAAACGTTAACACAGATTTCTTAGAACGCTGAAACATGTGTTCTTGCGAAGAGTGGTTAGGAGAAAATCTGGATATACAAACCTTATAAGGAGTTGGGTTTAATCTTCTCATGTGATCCGGTCGCATGTTTTCAAGCTGTTTGATGCAACGATCCCTTATCTCCTTCAGTGGCGGTAATTCTTCTCTTGTGTCATCTTCATTACAGAGACAAATAAGCAACAATCAGTTTACTATGCATAACACCTTTACATTACAGTACTGACAAACCTTTACCTGCACTTCCACGCCAATAACATTTGAGGAGCTCTTCAACACGTTGTGGCACTACATATGCTCTTTTGGATTCATTAAAAGGATGACGACATAGTATACGCTCACCAACCTTTAAAATCCAGTAAAAAATTATCCCATAAGGTAATGAAGTTAAAATCCCTAGAGAGAGTGTTTTATGTTTTTTACCGTTGGAGGTGGTTCATTCTCTCCTGTCATTATATCCACCAGTGGGTAACTTTCTTTCCCGTATAATCTGTAACTTCGCTTTTTACACGGTATTGATACCTAAATAAATAAAATGGTTATCCAAAGTGAGTACAATGTAATATTAAACGATCAAAACCAGCGAGATAATATAGTTTTAACCTTTGTAACATCTTCAGAAAGCTTGATCCGAGGCTGATTGTTTATCTCCACAAGTTTGAAAACACAACCTAAGGCAGCTTGCGAATAGCAAGTGACTAAGTAGGTCCCAATACCGAAAGCATCCACTTCGTGTCCCTACCCAGTTAAAAAAAAAAAAAAACTGCTTAATAAAACCAGTCTATGTGACTTATGGAAATACTTGAGAGATAAGGTTATGGACTCACCTGTTTATTCAAGGCATCAATGGTCTCTTCATTTAGATCATTACTCGCGGTGATGACCATCTTCCCAAAACCAGGAATCTTTAGTTCTCTCTCTACTGTACGGAAGAAATTTCTAGCCTCTGTAGATAAGTAAGCTAAGTCACCTGAATCCAGTCTAATACCTAATGCTTTATACCTGCCCATCAACAAAAACATCAAACACATAAGATTCCATGCGTACAAAGCAAAATGGAAGGTAACAAGTATTGATAGCGAGATTCTTACACACCCAAAGTCATTGAGTGCTAAAGCAACTGCACAGAAGTTAGGGATTCCACTTTTCATAACCTGTACAAACAATTGGTAAAACAGTTATAGAAATCTCAAGGCTTGCATGAGCTATCTATTACTGTGAGTTATGCTTACATCGTATGTATCTACAAGGGCAAGAAAGGCTTCAGGGAATGCCAGAGCATATGAGGTGAACGCTGCTAGCTCACTTTGATTTGTCTCAGAGAAAATGCCACGCAGAGAAGGTGAATACTGTCATTCCCAAGGACACAAAAATAAGCAAAAAAATCTAACAATAATCCTGAGACCAGAAAACAGGTAGAGAAGGAGCAAATCTAGATTTTACTGGCAAAACCTGAATCCTTTTTAACCAGGTCTGAACCAGACTAACAAAATCCTCGCACTTCTTTTTTCCATCAGAACTGTGAAGCACTTTGTCAACAATCTCATCAGTGCTCTGCAAATCAAAGTATATCGAATTGGTGTTGATATTGACAAACAAGGATATAAAACGGACATCAGAGCTATAGCTATAAATTTTTTTACTAGTAATTCACCCAACAAGAACCTCTTGTTTTCAAGAAATTTCGTCTTTTCAATCCTAATTGCTAGCTGAGATATGAATTGTAATAAACTGCGAAAGACATATAAAACTGGTAATCTCGGTATATAAGTTGAACTTTTAGCTGAACTGACCATAAATGAGCTAACAAAAGCATGGGAGTGAGTTCCACGGAGAGGTATTCCAAAAAGTTTTCCAGCTGCCACATTGCTGCAATTACCAAAGACCGAACATAAAAAAAAAACGCTTATGATTTACTCATTCCCTTTTCAACTGTTTCCAGAGCAAAGAAGAAGAAGACACAAAAAAAGGAAGTAAGACTTGCCTAGTTGCGTCAAAACCTCCAAGGTAACAATATTTTGATGCGCTTATGGCGCCATCCGGTCCCTAAGAAAGCAAAAAAAAAGAGTCAAATGACGAGGAAAAATGTAAAATCCGGAAGAATGGTTATATATAATAGAAAACCTGAGCTCGCCGANGTAAGACTTGCCTAGTTGCGTCAAAACCTCCAAGGTAACAATATTTTGATGCGCTTATAGCGCCATCCGGTCCCTAAGAAAGCAAAAACAAAGAAAGTCAAATGACGTGGAAAGATGTAAAATCCGGAAGAATGTTTATATATAATAGAAAACCTGAGCTCGTCTTGCACCAAACTCAAGCAGACTCTTAGATTTTCCGGCAACAAAGCGGTGTCTAGCTGCGTTGGTAGCAACCAAAGATGCAAAATTGACAAGATTGAGGAAAGGAGTTTCCAACAATTGAACAACCTAAGGAAAATAAAAAAACTGATTCAACGAAAACGTTGTTTTAATGTTGTAAAAGAAGAAAAGAGAGACTCACACCAACAGGTCCTTCAACTCTCATGAGAGGTACTTTAGGGAAAACAACTGATCCTTCAGGAATTGCATATACTTCCACATCAGAACAATCAAGTCCTCTAAGATAATCACAGAAAGCTTCCTAAATTCAAACCGAACCCAGAGATGAACAACAAAAATCGAATTGGGACAAGTAAGAACAATAAAAAATGGTTGAGAGAAACCTCAGATCCCGGCAAGCAATCACGGACAAAATCGATTTCTTGATGGGACAATTTGAAATTAGCGAGGAATTTGATGCACTCTTCTAAGCCAGCAAACACAGTGTACTCTCCACCAAACGGGTTCTTACGGAAATACAGATCGAAGCTGAGNAGATGCAAAATTGACAAGATTGAGGAAAGGAGTTTCCAACAATTGAACAACCTAAGGAGAAAAAAAAAACTGATTTAACGAAAACGTTGTTTTAATGTTGTAAAAAAAGAAAAGAGAGACTCACACCAACAGGTCCTTCAACTCTCATGAGAGGTACTTTAGGGAAAACAACTGATCCTTCAGGAATTGCATACACTTCCACATCAGAACAATCAAGTCCTCTAAGATAATCACAGAAAGCTTCCTAAATTCAAAAACGAACCCAGAGATGAACAACAAAATTCGAATTGGACAAGTAAGAACAATAAAAAAATGGTTGAGAGATACCTCAGATCCCGGCAAGCAATCACGGACAAAATCGATTTCTTGATGAGACAATTTGAAATTAGCGAGGAATTTGATGCACTCTTCTAAGCCAGCAAACACAGTGTACTCTCCACCAAATGGGTTCTTACGGAAATACAGATCGAAGCTGAGGCAGCAAATCAATTTTCAAAATTACGAAATCAAACAAAAATAAAAAAAACAAAGCATGAGAATATGTAATATATTACACGGAGCGTTCGTCGTGTTTGCCAGCTTTCCAATAAGCGTAAGCCATGGTGAATTGATAAAGATCATTGAGCAAAGGAGTGACCATGGGATTGGTGGGTCCGTCAATCAATTGCTTCCCGTTCTCCATTGTCGTCTCCATCCAAAATTCAAGGAGAGAGTGAACAAGACACGGGGACACTAGTTTTGGTTTTTGTGTGTACTTCTTTTGGTGGTCAAAGAAAGGAGCCACAACCACATATACCAATTACTTTTCTTTCTGTTTTTTTCCTTTGACCTAGTCCTTGCTTTAATTGGCTATAACACCGAGTGATCTTTCTATGCAAATCATCAATTGTGTCACAAAAAACTCTGTCACAGTCATTGACACTATGTGCATTATCCTGCATATTTTGGTCCAAGATAATGGATAACTAGGTTACTATCCGCGCCATGCGCGGGTTTAATGTGTTATTAATATATTTATATATGATTGAATTTAAAAGATTAATATGTTTTGTTTGTTTAAAAATATAATTTCATTTATGGATTAGTTTGATATTTTCATACCATATTTGTTGCTATATTATAAATAATGAGAAAACAAAATTATTAAAAAATCATGTAGTTAATAGAAGTATGGAAACAAACGTACGAAATAATAAGAAAACAACGAAAAATGATTCGATTCACTACTTGACGTTTTCAAATACTTCTTTGTAGACAATATTATTTGTTTTCTTCTGGATCTTCCTTTATTTGTACGTAATCAAGATTCTTAGCCCGAATCTTGATTTGACTCTCGATATGGCTACATAAAGCTGACCATAAGAAAAGAAAAGATTTGGTAAAAACAAATCAACCTTTTCAAATGTCTGATTTTGACTCTTATTAATAGTCATGGTAAAAGCTAGAGTCACATGGCATTGTCTCAGACTCATTCGGAAAGAGAATCTGACATCAGGAGTTGAGACATTCATCTTTGGTATCAAGATTTTGGTACTGATAAGATCGTCATTTCCCGTTACAATCTTAGCCTGGATAACATGAGGAGCCATCTCGGTGATCTGGAGTCTGGTTTCGTTGTATAAACCACTCTTAGGATCATTAATTCTCAATAACATTATGGGAGCACCAATCTTTAACCTCAAGTCGTGGCTAGACAGTTCAGGTATGTCGTTTGCATTCAAATATTCAGCCATGTACTCCATGCTATCCATCTTGCTTGAGTCTGCCAGACCAATAAAATCAGAGCTATTCTTCACCTGAACTTTAGATTAAACAAAGTAAAATAAAGTTTCCGTTTATCAGGAAAACAATACCTTATAAATAAGAGTAGACGGTGTAATTCGAAAAAATACCAGGTAGTTGTTTAAACATGTATTTGCTCACTTTAGCGACATCCACATTTGTTGGATTAAAAATTGTTTTATCTCTAAACAACCTAATATTTCGTTCGATCTGCCATGTAGCTCCATATACATCTTTGACTATCGTTTCTATTGGGTCTTCGCATTCATGTATCAACAGATCATCTGAGATCGATCCATGTACATGCACTGTCCGGGTCAGTTTGACAAAGAGAAAAAATAATAATTAACAAATGAATGAAAACTAAACCCAAATTTAGGATTTATAAACCCACATACGTTCATGTCCAAAATGTATACAAATACATAGGTACATGTACAATTTACATTTAAATATACGGTAAATAAAGAGAAAATAAAATAATAAACAAATAAATGAAAACTAAATCCTAATTTGAGATTTATTAACCTACATACGTTCATGTACAGTATGTATACGTACACATAATGTATGTATATAAATACATCTGTACATATACAATATCTATTTATATACATATTGTATGTATACTCGGGCCAAACAACATAATAGCTAAACACCAATTTGGATATTATAAACCCACATATCTAAATATATAGTATGGTATTATATTTGTTATATGTAATGATAGAGAATTTATTAAAACTCATAAAAAAACTGAAAATTATAAGTATAAAAAAAAAAAAGTAAAAGTATAAGCTTAAATATACTGTAAATAAAGAGAAAAAATAATATGAACAAATAAATGAATATTAAACACTAATTTGGGAAACATCTTTGATCATTATTCAATCGTTTTATTGTGTTAATCTTCGTACTGTTATTAAATACTGAATTATTATTCTACACATTTTATATTTTACTAATGGTTTGTAGAAAAATTGCATGAGCTAATCTTATCAAAAAAAAGTACATGTCTACGATTTAAGTATGATTTCTTAAAACATAATTGTTATGATTTTAAGAAATATTCTCCTAAATTATTTAATAAAATTGAACTATTTGAATAATTACCAAAACTTCTTAAAATAGAATTGTGTGGTTTTCTTTTTTAAAACTATTTTATTAAAGATATGTTTTATTTTAATTTTATTTTAAAATAAAATCTTATTAATAAAATATCAAATGAATTAGTAAAATGGAAAATATCTAAAATTTTATCCAAAATTTCGGATTGGTTTTTTGGAAAAACATTTAAAGACATGCTTTAAAGAAAATTGTTTAGATTGCGAAAAATCTTTCTTTTAAAATTTTCGGGATTTGGGGAATTTTATCTACTGACCTTCCAAAAAAACATTGTTTATGATTATCTTAAATATTCTATAAATTTCTTTTGAATTTTTTTTTTAAAAAACTTCTTATGAGAATAATTTTTTTTATATAAATTAAATGCGTGCAAAGGTTAATTAAATATTCAAAAAAATCTCAAAAAATTGTGGAGCTTACATCTAAGTTCAAAATTCTTGTCTTACATAAGTTCAAAATACTTTTCTTTTAATATATAGATATCTTAACTTTTTAATCAACTTAAAATATTTTATGTTTGTTTTAAATTATATGGTTAAAAGAACCTGAAATAAACTGAATAAAAAATTGATTAAAAACCTGAAATTATATGGTTACCATGTTCTGGATTTAAACGTGAAAAACATTAGGTAATCACACAAAATTGTATATTAATAAACTTTATCTCTTGGATATTTACAAAAAATAGGAGTAACAAATCACAAACATAGAAGATTTTTTTAATCTTTGTAAGGAAGCTAGTCACCAAATCTTCTCTCGTTGATTTTCAACTTTGAAACTTTTGATGTTGGAGTTTATCTTTCATGATGTCACGTTATCCAATACTTGCTAGAAATTCTTTGATGCTACCATAGTCAACAAACAAATAAAAAGTCATCAATTATCTCAGTACAAAACCCAAACGTGAATATAAAACCTTCTAATATATGGCATCACATTATTATTATGTACATAGATTAAAATTTTAATGTTCAATGTAAATATATATAATGTGAATATATGTATATACAATTATATGATAATTGTTATTAGACAAACAATACGAAATACAATGAAAGGATAAAGAAAAGTACATCCCTTACTTCAGCCGATTAAAAGAATTAAATTTGATCTCGATCAGAGAGCTAGGGGAAAACTTTTGGCTTGAGCCTCTTCTAATGACAATAAGATTTAAACTTATGTAATTAGATTTGCAAATTATATATAACGTTATTTATTTTGATTTATTAAAATGAGTTTCCCAACACTTTCCATAAGCTTTGCAATTTTTATCGCGGAGGGTGCAGCTACTCAAAAAATATTTTCACCTAGAAATGTTGGTTTTGAATATCAGACCAACACAAAATTATTAAAACGATTGAATGGAAGATTGTACCTTCTTTCAAGGCAAAGAGTTTGGTTGTTTCAATTGCTTCCACCTTTGTCATCCTTACAAAATTGGAGATCATAAATAACTCAGTTTGATTTCTTTGACATCTTACCAAGATTTACAAAAGATACAACCGATAAAATCTTAGCTACATCACTTGTAATATTTCAAATAAAAAATGCTGAAATTCAAATTGTCTGTGACTATTCCAGGCTCAAACTGATCATATAGCTTGGATCAAATACATATCAAACCCACGAAACAATATCCGAGTTTTAAGTAAGTGATTAAGGAAGAGAATTAACAGCAATAAACAACTTTACGAATGAATGATTGCTCATTAATCTTAGACTCAATATAAAGATTTTATGTAAATACCCCAGTGTCAAAAGAGTTGATAATCTGAAACCAAATCCCAAATAACCAAGTTACATGAGATCTTTACCTAAAAGATAAAAAATAGTTTTTAAGAGTAAGAATTAAAAGTAAGAATGGGACATAATCAAGAGATATTGTCCAAAAACCAAAAGAACATAAGAGCTAAAATTTTAGAAACAAAAGGCAAAAGGAACTTACATCTTCAATGCATAATCTAAGAAGGAAGCATGATCCAATCATAAAAGAGATAGCCACGAAGCTAAAAACCGAAACAACAAAGAGGGAAGTAGTATCAAAAGTTCAAAACCATTCAGAAAACACACAAAACAACATATTATATTAGATAACGAACAGAAAAATAATGAAAACTTAATAGACACATAAAAACAAAAGAACTAAACATCTTACCGTATAAGTCCTTTCAATTGAGTTTAGGGGAACCAGAAGAAAATGATTTGCCATTAAACATTGAAAGAAGCCATTAATTTTCTCACTCAACGGGCGCAGATCCCTATTCTTTTTAAACCTGCACATCAAAACCAAAAAACGAAGATTAGTGAAAGAATGAATCTGTAGAGAAATATAAATATAGAGGCAACTAAACCCTATAATTTAGAGGAATATTCTCTAAGAATTCTGGATAGATATCAAAGTATAAATCTCGGAATTAATTATATTACGTAACAGAATATCTCGTTTGAGTGGAATTAGGATTATACATTAAGTGTAAAGATTGCCAAAAACTATATGATTTAATTGTTTCCGAAAATTTAGTTTTAAGGAAATACATTTAACTATTTTTCATAAAAATTCGCTAACTAATTAAATTAAAGTTCAAGAAAATTAATTCGGTAGAACTTAAATGGCAAATTTTTAGGAGAGTAAAATTGAATGCAAAGTTGAATTAATTAACTCTAAAACCCTCAAAAAAAGGAGAAGAAGTCGATCATTACAAAATACATACAAATCATATATCTTTCTAAATTCATTTATATTATATGATCATTACAAAAATACATGTGACATTATAAAAAATTTGCCCCATTGGTGATATCAAAGTATATATATATATATATATTTCTAAATTCATTTATATTATATGATCATTATAAAAATACATGTGATATCAAAGTATAAATATATTCTTATAAATATACTAATTGTATAATATAATTGGAATGAATGAAACTATACAACTTGGATTTTTTTTTTCCATTATATATTAGGATAAAAGCAAAATTTATAACTTGGATTATTATTTATCCATTATACAATATCTAGAATTTAATGTGTGGTGAAGGATATATATCATTTTAATAATTTATAAATGAAAAAATAAAAATAAATTTAATGAACGAAAAATAAGGTAATAAAAAAAATTTGAAAACAAAAAAAAATCTCAGACAAAAAGATAACTTTAAAATTGAGGATAATTTTTTTAAAAAAAAAATTAGGTAAGAAAAGCCATGTCACAGTTACACGTCACCATTCTTTTGT
>OVAF01002504.1:0-15579 GCA_900406245.1 Odontarrhena argentea | reverse complement strand
GGGGGGGGTTTAAGCTTGTATAAGGTATGCCTACTCAAAGATCCAAAACAAGCGAAATCGCTAATCGACGGCAAAAGAGCATTGATAGAGAATAAGGGGATTAAAGATCAAATAAAGGTAAGAATACTAGATATATAAAGGAGAGGTGGTTTACGGAGACACAGAAAGAGACGACCATTTCTCTATGGATATAACATTCACATTAAATATTCTCCTTGTTAAAAATGGTCGATAGGACTGTCTCTTCTTATGCTTGATGTGAGAGCTCTTGTTCAACAGTCATTTGAATAAAAGGGTAAAGTTCATACCTATAGGTACAACTAGTACTGAAAACTCTACATCCTTGTTTACCATCGCAGCAGGTCGATTCTCTCATGACAAGCCATTCCAAACACGCATCGCAACTCTTAAACCACAAGTCTTTTGTGCACTGCACCATTGCGTACAGCTTCTTTGTCCCGACCATTTCCTCCCCCGCAGCATACAGCACCGCCCGCTGGTTACCGTCCAAGTTGTTTTCGTTGATGGCTTTCGTATTTAGCTTTGCCACGAGACCTTTCATTCTCTGTTTGAACTCATCGGCATTACCACTCACTTGTTTCGCATTGGACATACAGTTATTGTTGAGGTAATCAACTTGTCCATCCGTACCGACGGCAGTTATCTCCATAAGACATTGGTCGTACCATATTATCCCTCCCTTGTTTCTCGGACATCTCTTACGAAGCTGTCGTATAAATTTGGATTATGGAAACCTTAATCAGTTGCAACATTTTCCGGACTAATTAACCAGTGATATAACAATTGCCTAATATATGATATATATCGATAAGATGTAACCGAACCTGACATCTATTATAAATATGTAATACTATTGAATTAACGTTACCGCTGAGAGGGCGGTTTCAAAGCATGAGCGACACTTGGGCCCATAGGAGTCCCCGCGACACTGGTACATGAAGGTCACGGAATCGGGACCCTCACCACGGGCCAACTGCTCGAAGCCTCTAGAAAAATTTTCTTTTAAGAAGGAACGGACAAGCCTATTGAGGTTTTTCTCATAAGCACTACCAAGATGATATTTCCCTTGATTTGGGATACATTTGTGATGCAGATAAGCGTTGGTCGTGTTCAAAGATGCAACACTGCGAATGAGGAATTGTATGGCCAAGATATGGACCCAAAGGAGACGTTTTGGTGGAGAGGATGAGGAGCACATTGTTTTAGAGTTTTTCATTTTAATTTTATTTTTTTCTAGAAGCTTTTTATAGACAAAGAGTAGGATATTTGTATATGATGCTCGGAGAGACTTATAATTTTGAATAAAGATAATAATTTTGCATACAGAGTTTTTTAGTAAAATGTTTCTAGTATGTATAACTGCCAAGAGAGAGGATTTAAAGATTATGACTTGGTATATGCGGCGATAGGAGGGCCGATGAAAAAGTAAATATTTTCAAGGGGTGTGACCAAGTCCATATCCAAGGGCAAAGAACAATCCAACCCATGTTTATTTTTTTGTCAGTGATATATCGACTGAATATATTTGACTGGTTCGACGCATAAGCCTGGATAAGCATATTACCGTCTATATTTTCTCAGCTATTGTATTTGTTTATAATCTCGTTGTCCCTCTTCATATTTAACTTATATATAGTAAAAATCTAAACTGTTCTTCTAATCAGTCTCTCCTAACGACGTAATCAAAGAAATCGCTGTATTACAATTGCCATACCATATTATTGCTTTGTTGGATATTTCAAACTAAGCTAGTAAACACATGCGTCGCATTACCAACACGAACAAATATTGCAATGAATAATTTTCGTATAATACATACTTTATTGTAGTCACATTACATATCAGTATTATCTCAACTAAACCTCCCCCATTGAGGTCGAAAGGCCAGTATCCAGTTTATGAAAAAATACAAGATTGTCCGGGTTATCTCAAAACTATTTCAAAAATATATTCACCTCAGAAGCGGGCGAAAAGAAAGGACATAATGAAAGGAGCTCTAAACCCAAGAGTCACAAGCTTAGATAATTGCTCTGATCAAAATTCCTTCTTTCTTTCTTCATCATTAGTAACCCAGTATTTACAATCAAAGATGAGCATTCATTGATGTTGAATAAATTCAACTTAGCCACTCATAATTCAGTTTTATAATTCATGTTTTGAAGAGCTCAAGACCTAGCTTCAGTCCTCGTTATTGGTCCTTAGCCACTCATACGGTATATGTAAAACCGTTAATTATTTGTCCTTAAACTTTTCTTCCTAGATAATTATTTACAAGATAAAAATTCGAACATGCCGCCTTAACAAATGATACAGAAAAACATCAAATAAACAAGATAATACTTTGTATTCGCTCAGTAAAATAATTCAAACACAACACAAATATGTCTATATTGGCAGAGAGGGAGCTCTTGTCAAACAGTTGTTCTTATAAAAGGATAAAGTTCATACCTATAGGTACAACTAGTACTGAAAACTCTACATCCTCGTTTACCATCGCAGCAAGCCGACTCCCTCAGGACAAGCCATTCGAAACACGCATCACAACTCCTGAAAAATAAGTCTTTTGTACATTGCACCATTGCGTACAACTTCTTTGTCCCGAACATTTCCTCCCCCGCGGCGTACAACACTGCCTGCTGGTTGCCGTCCAAGTTTTTCTTATTAGTTGCTTTCGAATTCAGCTTCTCCACAAGCCCAATCATTTTCTGTTTGAACGCATGTGCATCACCGGTTATGTTTTGTGCATTCGACATACAGATATTATTGGCGTAGTCCACCTGCCCGTATGTATCGACGGCAGTTATCTCCACAAGACATTGGTCGTACCATATTATTCCTCCCTTGTTTCTCGGACATCTCTTACGAAGCTATCATATAAATTTGCATATTTACACTATAATCAATTAAAATACTGCACAAACTAATTCATATGTAATAATTTTTCTTTATTAATCTATGATTTAAGATGTAACCATATGTAATATATATTACGGATGTTCAATAATACAGAAGTGGTGCTACCTCTTCGAGGGCGGTTGTGTAGCAGGAGCGGCATTTGGGCCCATAGGAGTCCCCACGGCATTGGTACATGAAGTGGACCGAATCAGGACCCTCACCAAGACCCATCTCCTGGTAACCTCTGCGAAAATCTCCTTTAGAGAAGGAACTGATAATACTATTAAGGTTTTTCTCATACTCACTTCCAGGCTGATATTTCCCTTGACTTACGATGCATTTGTGGTGAAGAAATGCATTGGTCATATTCACAGACGCAACACTGCGTACGAGGAAGAGTTGTATGGCTATGATATGGTACAAAACCAATGGTTTTGAAAGAAAGAATGAAGAGTACATTGTTTAGGATATTATGTTACTTTTCCGTTGGAGGTTGTTCTATTATAGATAAGCGTGACACTAGATTGTTGAAATAAGGGACTTGATTATGGAATAAAGATGATTGTTTAATTATCTATAGTTTTCAGTTTTTAGAATATCTTTTTTTTTAATTTGCAATAGACAAGAGAGAGGAGTCGAATTAGGTTAGGACTTAGTATTCACGGCGATAGGAGTGCCGATGAAAAGGTAAATATATTCAAAGGGTGACTAAGTCCAGACTCCTACAATCATAAAATTTGTACGGTGGCAACCTGAAATGGAGGCATTATCAATTTATTACAGTTTTTTTTTCGTCAACCTATTAATATTATTTCATAAATATAAATGAAATGTCAATTCTTTCTTTCCCTTTTTGTTTTGGGTTAAACTGATAGGATTCCAATAATGAATTTCATCTCATTAGCATTTCTTTATCAATACCGGTATAGGAGCAAATTGTTTTATTATTTAGGTATCATAAAGAAAAACATAAATCTAACAAGTCTATGATTCTTTTACCTACTCTATGTCTTTCATAGCATAGCGGTTGTCTTTGTTTTTTTTGGGTAAAATAATAAATATAATGCGACCAGAATTTGTAGATTAGCAGTTTGTGCTAGCGTCATCCAGTGCCACCGTCTAAATTTTTTTTTTTTAAATGCAACGAGTTATAGATGCTGCCGAGGTAGATCAACCTGCAAACAAAGTAACAATGAGGGGTCCAAGAATGGCTCACCATCGGCCATGGAAAGAATAGACTTTTGATATTAGAAAGAAATATGATGTTTTTACGCTAAGGTAATATGTCAATGTCCAACGACAGTTTTTCTCTTTTGGTATTTTATACATTCTGGAGAATATTAATCTTAAGGGAAAAAAAAATGAGAAATACTCTTGAATATCACATCTTTTAAAAAAAAAGTTCCTAAAATACCACGTTTGCTAAAATTAAATTTTTTTTATTTAAATTTTTGAAATACAAAAAATACATCAAATGATTGTTAAGGATTCCTAATTTATGTTTTTTGGGTTTGAATTGATTAATTCATAGGATTTAGTTTTGAAGGTTAAAGTAGGTTAAAATGGTATTTGTGGAAATTTTTGAGGAAATGATGATATCAAATCATTTAAAAGTGGGTTGGTTTTTACTTTTTTTTTTTTTTGGACAAAAAAGTGGGTTAAGAATAAAATATATTTTCGTCTAAAAGTTTCCATAAATCTAAGTAGTGATCGGTAAGACCACTTTTATGGCCGTAGAGACTTAAAAAAAAAAAAAAGTCTTAAAATTGTTTTTTTCACCAATCGCTCCTATATTTTGTTTAAGCTCTTTTGCTAGTACTGTGCCTTTTTTCTTTCTTTTTGTTTTTCTTTGTTTGTCTCTCTTATTGGTGATTTGTGTTGAGTGTAGATCTCAGTCGCATTCCACCAGAGCGCTATATTAACAGAAAGCTATCGCTTACTTTCATATCTCAACGGAAATGCACATATCGAGCTTCCAGTCATCAATTTAATTTATTCATCAACGAAGAACATATTTATAACGGTGGTGGCAGTTTAATGGCTGCGTGTGATTCCAGAATCATGTAAAATACTCCCTCCGTTCCACAAAGATAAATTTTGGAGGGATTTCACACAGATTAAGATAACAATTAATATTACACAGTTTTTCGGTATTTCACATTTTCCAATAAATCTAAACCGATAGTTATGCTTAAAACTCAATTATTACGTCTTGAAATTGACAATTCTGCATTGAAAATAGAGAAAATTCATCTTTATGGAATGGAGGGAGTACATCATATTAAATTGCCTTAGGTTTCCAAATATCTAGAATTTGAATTAGAATTTTGAACAAAAGGGTAAAACTCAAACCTAAAATTACAGCTTCTACCCAAAACTCTGGCTCCTTGTTTATTTTCGCAGCATTTGTAAAAATGCCTGGCAATATATCCCACACACACCTGACAACTTTTAAAAGTTAAGTCTTTAGTACATTGCAACATTCCATAGATCTTCTTTGTCCCGATCTTCCTCTCCCCTGCCGCGTAAAGTGCGGCCGACTTGTTGCCATCTAAGTTGTTTTTACTAATGACTATACCTGTCAGATTTTCAAGGAGAGTCATCCACTCCATCCCGAACGAACCTGGATCACCACTTACGTTCTTCGCGTTTGTCATACAGAAATTGTTTTCGTAATCAATTTTCCCCTCGGAAAGAACCGCAGTAATTTCGAGAAGACATTGGTCGTACCATATTATTCCGCCCTTGTAGGTTGAACATCTTTTACGAAGCTGCCATTTACATTTTGCGTATTAATGCCACAATAATCAGTTACCACACATAACACGGACTAATTTAGGTATAAGTAATTATAATTAGTAGTAACATATTAATCTGACATATGACCAAAACTGACATATGTGTGTACGCATGTATACACGTAAATACTTTAATGACATTACCGCAGAGAGAGCGGTGGAATAGCATGAGCGGCATTTGGGCCCATAAGAGTCGCCACGGCACTGTAGGTTGACGGAGACAATATTAGGACCACCATCACGGCCAAAGGAAATCATCTCGTAACCGCTGCGAAAATTACCGGTCGACGAGATTGTATTGAGGACAGTTTTTAGATTTGCCTCGTACCCACTTCCTGGCTTGTATTTGCCTTGATTGACGTAGCATTTGTGGTGAAGATACGCATTAGTCATGTTCAAGGAGGACACGTTTTGTGTAAGGAGTAGTTGTATGGCCACCACGACCAAGATAGGGACAAAAGCAAGGCGTTGTGATACAGACAATGGAGAGTACATTGTTCCAGATTCTAATGGTTTGTTTCCCACAGAGTGTGTCTTTTTAGATGAACTGTTAGGACTTTGATGTTTTATGTTGGAGACTCAGAGGGATTTGGATATTAAATGGAGATGACTTTTTGTATATATACTTTACAATTTCTGGGAGAAATGTTTTTCAGTTTGTAACGGACAGGAGAGAGAAGTTGAAGGTGAGACTTAGTATTTGCGGCGACAAGAGGGGGCCGACGAAAAAGTAACAAGTTCTAATTGTTACAATCACACGATTTTACTTTTCTTGTTGTCAAGGATATATTAATCAGTACAACAATAAAAGCTACACATATCACAACTGATGACTCATATGATTTTACTAAGGTATCCATTGTTGATTAATTAATATGAGTGACTACATATATGTTTTCAGTTAAATAAGAAAGGTAGGTATTCGAAATTCCAATTTTATCTAAGTAGCAACTTATATTATATGAAGTTGAATATGTTCGATGTAAACTTCAGATGTGGAAAAATTATAACTCACGAAATTGTGTCACATGCCATTGTTAATCAAAATTATGACATGTGTTAGTATTAACAAAAAATAAAAATGAAAAATGAGAAATTATTGTTCTAATGAAGAATTACGGATGAAACATAGAAAAACAAAAAAAATGTTTTTATAACAAAGGAAAATAAGTCATATTTAAATTGTCATATTATACACTAAAACACATTTCTTTAAACTTATGTAACTAATATGATATGATTTTAGAATAATATTTGAATAATTTTTTTTAAATCATAAAGACCATTTCAAATTTTAACTATTAATTTACTACTATACTTTTTTGAATTTTCCAAATTATTCACCCGCGTATTCATGCTCTATATATATTAAGTATGTTATTACAAAACAAAAAATAGTATTACATATTGTAAGAAATTAATTTATATATATATACTTTTACTTGCTCAACACAGTATTCGATTTTAGGCACCACAAAAAATATGAATATATAGAGAGAGCTCTGGTTAAATAGTCTATAACTATAGCTGGTAAAATGGGTAAAACTCAAATCTATAACTACAGCTGGTACTGAAAACTCGTCCTCCTTGTTTTCCCTTGCAGCACTCCGATTCCTTGGCCATAATCCATTCCAAACACACTTCGCAAGTTTTAGACGATAAGTCTTTCGTACACTGCACCATTCCATACATCTTCTTCTTCTCAAACATGTCCTCCCCTGTCGCATACAGCATCTTTGAGTCACCACTGGCTTCCATATACAGTTTTGACAGGAAACCAATAAATTTCGTATAGAATGCCGCCTCATCACTCACGTTCTTCGCGTTGGACATACATATATTGTTGTCGTAATCAACTTTCCCGTTCGAAACGATGGAAGAAATCTTTATGAGACATTGGTCGTACCATATTATACTCCCCTTGTTTCTTGGACATCTCCTACGAAGCTATTGGATAAATTAATTTGCATATTGATAATTACAACATTATATAGTATATAGTTTTTTTTTTTGGTCTATGATATATTTCTCTAGCTATGACCAAAACTAACATAAGTGATAGGTATTCATTAAGATTGAAGTGACGTTACCTCTGAGATTGCTGTGGTGTAACAAGATTGGCACTTGGGACCATAGGAATCGCCGCGGCACTGGTACATGAAAGTAACAAAGTTTTCACTCTGATCACCACGAGTAACAAGGTCGAAACCGTTGCGAAAATTGCCGTTTAAGGTGGAATTTCGGATGAGCTGATTTAGGTTTTTCTCGTACTCACTTCCACGATGATATTTGCCTTGGCTGGCTAGGCATTTGTGGTGCAGATAACTATTGGTCATGTTCAAGGAAGAGACGTTGTGTATAAAGAGTAGTTGTGTGACCACCACGGCAAAGATAAGGACCATAACGAGGCGTTGGGATATAGAGTATGAAGAGTACATTATTCCGTTCGGATTCAGACTAGGATGTTTATACGGGAGACTCGGAGGAATTCGTAAATTGATGGGGAGATGATTTGTGTATTTAGTTCAGTTTTTTGTTAGCAATTTAGTTTCTAGCTAAAAGTAAATTCGGAGGCATTTTTCTTCTTCGAAATGGAGAGGAGAGAGGAGTTAGGAGTTGAGACTTGGTATGTGCGGCGATAGGAGGGCCGACTAAAAAGCAAAGGTGTGGCTGAGTTTCAGTGAAAGGAATTAATTAGCTAGAATTTTTTTACATAATATAATTATAATGTATATTTTTTTGTTACAACATTATCTGTTTATTAAATCGATCCAGGAAGTTAAAACCGAGCAATAGAATTTACCGGTGGGTAAGCATATACTACTCCCTTGCCCAAATCCTCATCCATTTTGAAATGTTATAGAGAAATACTCCTTCCTTGATCAACCATTTCTTACCATTTTTTTTTTTTTTATCATGTTTTCCTTTTTATTTATGTGAAGCTATAGTGGTATTCCAATTTCCATGTCATCCTCTCTAAGCTTGTTATATTTCGTTGGTCTACAATTATATTTCTTTTAAAAAAAAATTAGAATATGTTTTTTAAACTAAAAAAAAAAATAGAAAATTTAGCTGTCCAATATGACATTCAAAATTGATTTTTAAGTATGCAACAGAATGTTATAAATGAGTTTAAAACTATAATTTTAATTTTAATGATTATTTCTAATATTATTTTATTTATGCCTCCTACAAATATTTTTTCAGAATCCGCTAATGGGTCTAGTGGCATTTGAGAAATACTCAAGGTTATGAGTCCAAATCCGCTTATAATGAGTAATTTACGTATTAAATGTGGTATTATCAATGGTTGGATCCGGACACCGACGGAGATTATGCACCAAAGATTCAGAACTTTGATTCTTTATATAAAAAACTAAACAAACAAACAAAAAATTAAAATGAAGTATTCTTTTTTATATTTATATATGTAATTAAAAAATGTAAAAATCTTTTTATTTGACACATGTTGAATTTGACGTTTTTTTGAAATAAAACAATAACTTCATCATATATCATAAAGATGGAAACAAAAATTAAAGTTTATGAAGAAAATGAAAAGTAAACCACTTCTTTCCAAAATAATTTATATCTTCAAATATGTAGAATCCGCCTTGGTACTACTAACAAAAGGGTAAAGCTCAAATCTAAAGTTACAGCTCCTACCTAAAACTCTACCCCCTCGTTTACCCTTTAAGCAATCTTGAAACCGCAGAATATGATATGTAAAACACTCCTGACAACCCTTTTCGCCTGCGTCTCCCGTGCACTGCATCATCGCATACAGCGTCTCCGTCCCAAGCCTCTTCTCCCCAGCAGCATACAGCATTGTCGGGTCGCCCATTTTCTTTTTTGAAGCTATAGTTGTCAGATTGCCAAGGAGACCCAACCACTCTTGAAAGAATGAATTCTCATCGCCACTGATTTTTTTCGGGTTTGACATACATAAGTTCTTGTCGTAATCATTTTGCCATATGGTATCGACTCCAGAAAACTCAAGAAAACATTGATCGTACCATATAATTCCCCCTTTATTTTTCGGACATTTGCTATGAAGCTGTTATATATGTTTTTGCATACCGAGACAAGAATCAATACCAATATGACGTGATCTAAATTACTTATTATAACTTGTATTAATTATATGTTTATGTTTAAAAGAAAATCAAAGTTTCATGTATGTGTGCGCGCATTCGTACATAAAATATGTGACATTTAATCAATAGCTAGTATTGAAGTGAAATTACCCCAGCGAGTGCGGTGGCATAGCAGGACCGGCACTTTGGCCCATAGGAGTCACCGCGGCATTGTAGGACGACGGAGACGAAAGTAGAACCCTCACTGAGGGACATCATTTCGAAACCACTGCTAAAATTACTAGTCCTAGGGATGGAATGGGTAATAGATGTGAGCTTTTTCTCAAACAAACTTCCCGGCTTGTATTTCCCTTGACTGACAAAGCATTTGTGTTGTAGATATGCATTAGTCATGTTCAAGGACAAAACATTGCGTATAAGAGATAGTTGTAAGGCCACCACGGCCAAGATTGGGACCAAAATGAAGCGTTTTGATGAATAATACATTGTTTTGGTTTTTTTATTGTTTATTTCTTTCTCTAATGGGAAGCTGTGGTGTTTATATAACAGACTCGAAGGATTTCGATATTGAATGGAAATGACTTTTCTTTTTGTAATAATTATTATTAGTTTAAGGTTTTTATATAGTTATTACCTTATAGAAAATGTTTAGAGTTCGTAACGGACAGGAGAGAGGATCATTGAAATTGAACGTTGAGACTTGGTATTTACGGCGATAAAAATTCAAAGGTGTGACTGAGTTGAAGTTCTTACAGTCACACGATTTGTACGGTGGTAACCTAAAATGAATCAAGTGTTAATCTATATATATAGAATTAGGAAGTTCTCACTGTACCTAGAGTGTCCACATAAGCGAAAGTATTTTTTAACACATGTAAGTCTTTTAAAATGTTCATTTAATACATACTAAATCATATTTATTGTCTTTTGTAACTAATAAGAAATTAACTAGGATTCAAAAACTTAAAAACTAAGTAAAATAAGTAAAACTGAAAATTAATAAGTACAAGGCTACGCAATACATTATTATTATTGTAATATATATTCTCTATATAGTACATGTACATTTGAAAAATTAGAAAGAGAGTTTATGAATGTTATAGTTGAAATAAAATTTAACTGCTACAGTTTGTATTAAATAACATAACCATGTTTCTAAGATGTTAAAAGAAAAAAACTATTCTAAATTATTTTTAAGAGCTATATACTCCATAAAATAAGGAAGGTTTTTTTCTTTGTTTAAACCCTTTATTATCCTATTAATTATGAACAGTTCTCGAATATATACCTTACTATATATATATATATATATATATAATATACAGTTCTGTTCTATTTCCTGAACATATTTATGCAGATTCTCCACTTTATGTATGGTTTCATTGACTGATTTATATCACATTTATAATACTATAATTTTAGAAATATAGGAAAATAGAATATTACATGAAAACCTCAAAGATAAACTATTCACATATACATTTTATAAAGTGTAATCGAGATTTATCTAACAACAACATGATTTTATATAGATAAAATAATTAATTCTCATAGAATAAATTAATTTCAAGTAAAAATTATATTTTTGATAAAAAGTAAACCACATTTTTCCTTGCAAACTTCTTTACGTCTCCAAATATTTGGTCTCCGATTTAGTTTTAACAAAAGGGTACAACTCAAATCTAAAGCTACAGCTCCTACCCAAAACTCTGGCTCCTTGTTTGATCTCGCAGCATTTGTAAAAATGGACGACATTATGTCCGATACACTCGCGACAACCCTTGTCAGTTATATCTTTCGTACACATCACCATTGCGTATATCGTCTTCGTCCCAAGCTTCCTCTCCCCAGCCGCGTAGAACAATGTCAGGTCTCTGTTCTTTTTCTGTATGGCTATACCTGTCAGATTATCCACAAGAGCCATCCATGTCTGGTCGAACGAATCCTCCAGATTTCTGCTCACTTTCTTAGCGTTGGCCATACAGATATTGTTGTCGTAATCCACCCGATCAGTCTTATTGATGGCAGAAAACTCGAGAAAACATTGATCATACCATATTATTCCGCCCTTGTGATTCGGACATCTTCTACGAAGCTGACATATAAATTTTTCATATCGATGCCACAATTAATAACAACAAATCATGGAGTAAATTACATATAAATGGTTATTTTGTCTATTTTTTATGTATTTATCCTTATAATGTAACTAAAATTGACACTGTGTGTATGCAGAAATTTATGCATGTATAAATATGTAACAGCTAATCAATATGACTGAAATGAAGTTACCCCAGAGACAGCGGTCGCAAAGCAGGAATGGCACCTAGGACCATAGGAATCTCCGCGGCACTGAAGGGTGGCAGAGACGTAACTAGGACCCTCACCATAAGCCTCCATTTCAAAACCGTTGCTGAAATTACTACTCCTAGGGATCGATTGGATAATCTTATTAATGTAATAGTCGTAGTCACTTCCGGCCTTGTATTTCCCTTGACTGACGTAGCATGTGTGGTGCAGATACGCATTGGTCATGTTCAAGGACGAAACACTGCGTATAAGTTGTAGTTGTATGGCCACCACGACCAAGATATGGACCAAAACCATGTGTTTTGATGCACACGATGAAGAGTGCATTGTTTTGGCTTTTTATTGTTTTTTCCAAAAGTGAACTGTATATTTATTTGGCAGGTTACCTTATACAAAATTAGATCAACAAATTTAGTTCTTGGAAAAAATGTTTACAGTGTGTAACGGACTGAAGAGAGGATATATCGTTGATGGTTGAGACTAGGTATTTACGGCGAAAAAAGTTCAATAATATGACTGACTTCTTCTTTATCAAAAATGAAAAAAATATATGACTGAGTTCAAATTCTTACAATGACACTAATTTTACGTTGCCAACCTAGAATAAATCAAATGTTAACTTCTATTATTACATGGATGAATTCTTTGTTTTTTGTTAGATTTACATATATATATATATATATATATATTTAACGTCACATTTTATTAGAAAAGTTAAGCGTTATGCAAGGCAAAATATNCCCCAAAAAATTTAAAAAAAAAAAAAAAAAAAAAATATATATATATATATATATCACGAGAATAAGAAACATATATAAAGATAAATTTACATCATATACTTTCTTGAATAGAGTATCTGCAATCACCATGGACATAATCAACACGGAAAAACGGCAAACGATGTTACCAGTATCTGATATCATACATAAATGGGAAATCACGATGTTCCACTTCCACCCCTATATTCATCAGCTTTACAAGCTCCGGAACAGTCGGTTTCAAACCACATGTGGGTAAAACCTTGTCGCCAACCCGTTTGTAATGCATTTAGGAAGCCTAAGGCTTCTGCCTGAAGATGAGACCTTGCCTTGGACATTTGTTAGGTTTGTATGTTTTTAGATTACAAATTAATTTTTGCTTTATTTTCATATATAGATATCAAAACTTGATACCGATAAATTGATGAGAACTAAAAAAAAATGAACAAGTGAAAGCCTCTTATTAGGAGAACGTACATTGTTGCATATTAATTATAGAAAGACAACCAAATCCACCTTAAAGAACTTGTGTCACAATAAAATNTCAAAAAAAAAAAAAAATTTCCCCAAAAAAAAAAAAAAAAAAAAAAAAGTTTATGTTTCGTCAAAATATAACACAAAAGTTATATAATACTTACTTATACGACACAAAAATTGTTAACACAGCAGATAAACTATAACACATTATCATGATAAATACCCAAAATTTGCTGTCGAAGCTTCACTAGATTTTCACTAGAATTTCATCAGTTTTTTGTTGGAGTTAAATTTGTTCTCAAATCGAAGATAGGAATTTTGTCATCATTGTTGAATAAAAATAAAGAAATCAGCCAAAAATGAAAGAAAACTGACACTCTCCATATATGATATCATGACTATTCTCTATTTCTCTTAATTTTGGTTTCTTAAATTATTTTTCTCTTTAATTCATCCAATCTGACAAATAAAACATATCATATGCAAACTGATTTAATTCTTCAAATATTTAGGACTCGTGTTGCTATTAACAAAAGGGT
This sequence comes from Odontarrhena argentea, assembly GCA_900406245.1. Classification (NCBI taxonomy): domain Eukaryota; kingdom Viridiplantae; phylum Streptophyta; class Magnoliopsida; order Brassicales; family Brassicaceae; genus Odontarrhena; species Odontarrhena argentea. The sequence goes on along the minus strand of OVAF01002504.1, from coordinate 1,684 downwards.
AAAGCTCATATCTAAAGTTACAACTCCTACCCAAAACTCTTGCTCCTTGTTTACCGTACCCGCACTTTTGAAACTGCACAGAAACATATCCCACACACGCCTGACAACCCTTAGCCGATAAGTCTTTCATACACTGCACCATACCGTACACCTTCTTCGTCTCAAAGGTCGTCTCCCCCACCGCGTACAGTGCCGCCTCGCCGCCATCTAAATTTTCTCTATTGATGGCTATACTTGTCAGATTGTCAAGGAGAATCTCCTTCTTCATATCGAATGAATCTTGATCGCCACTCACGTTCTTTGTGTTGGAGATGCAAACATTGTTGTCGTAATCAATTTTCCTTATAGCATCGATCCCAGAAATCTCGACAAAACATTGGTCGTACCATATTATTCCTCCTTTGTATCTCGGACATCTTCTACGAAGCTGTCATATATATACATATAGCATATGGAACCTCATTTAATAACTACATTGATGTGACTAATTTACATATAAATAGTTTTGTCTATCATATACATTTTATTAGATTAGGAATATGTGCATTCCTAATCTAATGCATTTACCATTGAAATGTAAACAAAATAGCATGCTTACGTATCTATACATTGTAAATATGTGAAAGCTTATAGATCATATTGACATTACCTCAGAGAGAGCGGTGTCATAACAGGAGCGGCATTTTCGCCCATAGGAGTCACCACGGCACTGGAGGATGAGGGAAACAAAATTAGACCCGCCACTGACAGACATCATCTCATAACCCTGGCTAAAATTACGGGTTGAAGAGATGGAATGGATAATAGATTTGAGGTTTTCCTCGTACACACTTCCATGCTTATATTTGCCTTGATTGACATAGCATTTGTGCTGGAGATAAGCATTAGTCATATTCAAGGCCGAAACCCTTTGTGTAAGGAGCAGTTGTATGGCCACCACGGCCAAGATAGGAACCAAAACGAGGCGGGCTAGTACAGATGATGAAGTATACATTATTTTGGATCTTTTATTTAATCTTTTGAAGTGGATGTTTCTTTATAGATGAAGTGTTGAGACTCTAATGTTTATATATATAGGAGTCACGGAAAAAATTGGATACTCAATGGAGTTTACTTATGCAATAAAGTCTGCAGTTTTGGTTATGTGAATTGTGATAGATAATGCTAAAAGAAATGTTTATGATTAAGACTTTGTATTTGCAGCCACAAGAGGGCCGACGAAATTGTAGACAATCAAAGGTGTGACTGAGTTCAAATTCTTACAATCACACAAATTGGATGGTGTCAAGCTGAAATGAAGGACTTGTTATTTTCTATAATTACAATTTTCTTTGTTTTCTTTTTCGTCAAATACGATAAGATTATAAATTTATGTATCATCTATCATCTACAATTAGCATTTTATACATTTAATATATAGTTGATAGGTCATGTATGTTTCGAGATTAAAAAAGTTTATAAGGAAAACATATTGATCATTACTTTAGAAGCAAGAATCTTAACTATATACCTGCATAACAGAGAGATTCATGAGAGGTTCTACAAAAGTATATGAAATTGAGCTGAGAGGAAATTTTTTAAAAAAATTGGAGGGGCTCTTAAAACTTTTTGAATCTCGCCCTTGGAGTCACTACAAAAAAATGATTGATTTGTATCACTTAAATTGTATCACAATATTAAGTGA
>OVAF01002503.1:0-15583 GCA_900406245.1 Odontarrhena argentea | reverse complement strand
AAAATAATAAAAGCGCTTTTGTAGCTTTTTAAAAAACTGTCGTATCAAAGAACAAGTTGATAGTGGCACATCAATTTTAAACTATTTTTGTTAGTCTCTCTATTTACTTCATTATTGTTTTTACTCATTAAATTTAGTATTTTACATGAACAGATTTATATAAGATTACTTGCAATGTCAAACAATAATAAATAGTGTAAATTGAACTGGGTCTTCGTCTTCTTGGCTAGTCAATTATTACATGTTCCAAGTGACCCAGTAGTATTGTCGTGTTATCTCATATAGATGTAGACGGAAGAAGCCTGACTTTTTTCTTTCATTTAATTTAAAACTATAGTTTATATAACACTTTTTCTAAAAAGACCTTTTCCAACATTTTTTGAAAAGATTATTGCATAATAAATATAAAAGATAGAATATTCTTTTATAAGTTTAAATAAATAGAATTGTGACAGAAAAACTAGTATGAACTAATAGGTAACCTACCAAATAAATATTATTGTTTCTAGCTAGGACATATAACTTCTGATTGTTAATTTATATAACAAATTATTTTATTTATATAATTTAATTTTGCATGTTTTACCGTTATCCGATATTTAAGAAATTATTACGATTATATTTATTGTCACGGTATTTCATCATCTACTGATATAAATTAAAAAAAAATTAAGCTTTTTGTTATTGTTTTGTTTTTAACAACCGAAAACAAAATTTGTGTTTTATTGGTTATTGTTACTATCATTGTTAATAAAACAAAAAAGTAAGCTAAAAAACAAATAAACGGATGTTATAATTGTAAACTCTTCTTATGTGGACTGGATAACCAATCAGAAAACCATATTTTTTTTATAAAATTTGTGTGGCTGACAAACAAAACAAAAAGAATTTGAGTTGCTTAATTAGTTTGTTTTTCTAATTTCATCGTTTCACTATCCTTGTTTTTTGTTTTCAAATTTTTAACACATGTGTCACTAATATATTTATTTTTTTAGTCATATTTACATACGTAACTTGTTCAACCAATTTACTTATAGCTACTCTCAATCCTTTTCGTCGAAGGCCAGTTTTCTCAATCTTATAACCATTAAATTAAGCATGCTCTCAAGTTGATAACCTTTGGAACCGGTCCACCACATGGTAACCCAAAGTGTTAGATTTTGGGTTCGTGAGTATCACGAAACTGATACGTCCTGTCCACCATCCTATATACGACCAGTATGCATGTTTCCGCGTACTAATTATTACTACACCACCTAATCTACCCTTTCTACTTCTATTTTGAGCCATTAATTACATATGATTACTTAGTCTTCTAAATGTTTTGATATACTAAGTGAGAATTAGTCTTGAATGATAAAGAAATTTCCCGAGTGGTCAATTAATATCTCTGGTAAAATTTAGACGGAACCATATAACATGTTTAGGTCTCAGACTTAAGGGTCGGAGATAATCGTCTAGGAATAATAAAAATAAGTTTTTTCACATTTGCCAAAAGATTCACCTCTTCATGAATTCTTAATGAATGATTCTTATTACTTAGATTTACCTTTTCTTCTCCTTCACTATTGAAAAACATGTCATTAACAAGTTGATTTTTGTCAACTATATATGGATATATCTAAATATTGAAAATCAGGTGAGACTACGCATTGAATTTTGATTATAATGTTTTCCCAAAATTTGACTATCATAAAACACTACGTGTTATTCAACTTTAAACTTCGGAAATTGTCAACCCAAATAAATGCCAAAAGCTTAATATAAGTATCAAAGAACAAGCAAGCATATTATTTTCATAGACACTTCTCGGAAAATACCTTAGTTATAAAGTATAAATTTATTAATCATACACTTATCACAAGGAGAAAAACAAATAAAAAGAATTATCCTAATCATTGTTAGGGTAAATTAAAAAAAAAAGACTGTGGATCCAACAACCCTGGACCCCTAGAACTCGAGAATAGAGTGAGTGTTTGTTGACCCAACAAAGTTAGATTATTTAGATCTCCAACCCAAGATCATATTCATAGTTTATATACGTACGTATACACATTTTCAAACCATAGTTTATGAACACGCGTTCACTAGGATTAAGAACCTCGTTCATCAGCTTTTTACGGATATCATCACAACCACCACTTTTTGTAATAACCTGTCTTGTCGCGTTTACGGTTTTCTTCAAATCTTTTGTTCTTTTGTGCTTATTTACTATTACTCTGGTTGAGTTAGAGCCAATTGGTTGGGAAATCATTCAATTCTTAGCTGTAAAATTATTATTATTTTTTAACTTGCATGCTTTTAATCATAGGATTAAGATAGAAGTGAGAAATTAAGTACTCTCTCCGTATTATTTTAGATAATATTTTGGAAATATTGTATAACACAAACGTTTTGACAAGCGAGAAATAAGTACTCTCATCGTTTAAAATTATAATTTGGAAAAAAGTTTCTATAAGATAAAGTGATGCATATTTTAATTTTAATGTAAATATTAGTATGTTATCATTTTTGTGAACATTTATAATATAAAATTTATTTTTATTGACATTGGTTTAATTGTTTTAGAATGTATAAAATATAGATTTTATTTTTTCCTTTGAATAGAAGAAAAAAAGAATAAATCATTTCGAAAATTATGTGAAAAAAATCTTAAGCATCATTGGAGTATATAACTATCTGTAACTCATGTAGAATAACTATCCTTAAACTATGTCGAATATCTTTTGGTAGACACAAATAATATAGAATTTTAAAACAGAATATCCAGAGGTAATAAAAATATCTCATATTCTTGATGAGTTGTCTAATTTAGATAATTCTACACACACACACACAAAAAAAAAAGAATTTTCCGTGAGTGATATTATGTTAACTATTTTACTATGGGTTAGGTATTTAGGCAACAAAATGCAATTTTTGCATGAGAATCTCGATTTATTTGTTTGGACTGGGAAATTTTATGTTTAGATTCGGTTTATCAGATTAAGTAAACATACACATCTATCCTCTTCTATACAACCCAGATTCGATTCGAATAATAATTAGATCCGTTTTCGATATAACTATGGTTTGGAATAGATGCCCAGCCTCTCGCAATCAGAAAAGTACACGAAACAAAATACCAAACAAAAAAGGTGTGGTCACAAAGGCCCAATACATCTATTTAATTAGGCCCATAGAAGTTTATGGTCAACTAAGACTTCTTCAACTTGTTGAAACGAATGGACTCGTTCATGTCACTCATCCACTACTTGTGTGAAGCTGAAGATATCTTTAAAATCAGATATCTTTATACGATGTTTATACCAAATCAGATATAAAATACAGAGTCTCAAAGAAGCCGCCAACATAGCAAAAATGAAAATACATAGGCTACATAGTCATGGATCAAAGTTTGGAATTTGTTATAATAATACATGTGTTTTATCGAATAATATATATAAAGAAAGACTAAAGAAATTATACCCGAAAAGAAATGGGATACTGATAAAACGAAACATGAATGAAAAAGAGTTTTTTTTTACAAATGTATTGTAAAATTATGCGTATTACAGCGGATCCAAACGTACATTTATATAGTAGTGAAAAAGTGAAAGTTATTGTGCACTCGTGACGGTGGACTCCACATAAATTAATTTATAAGTATGAACATAAGAAGTTGTATTTGTTGACGTCGTAAATATGGATGCCTACATGCATGACTTTTACAACAGAATTGACAATTTTTGGCGAAAATAATAATAAGATTATGTTTTGAGCATAGGTCTTTCGCATTGTTTACTTCGGTTGCACAAATTTCATTTGCCCTTGGTATTTTACGGGCTTCTGTTAAGTTTGTCGATGATCATTTCTTCATCAAATCTCATCCATTTCATTATCTTGTCTATTTCCTCTTGATAATTTCGTAAGTTTCGTTCGGTTCAATATGAATGTTTAAGATTATGTGTAGATCATATGTCACTTTTTCATGTTAATCTTCTAAAAGAAAATTATATCTGTAACCTTTATTTTTATTTTTCTTTCATTTATATATTTTTAACCATGTTTGACTGCTCTACTTACACTTGCTAAAAAGATAGCCACATTATCACACTTGCTAAAAATAGTGAACATCTTTGTTTTTGTGTAGTTTCACTTCAAGTATTTGGCTCAAGTTGTCTCAGGGTCCTTTGCAAAGTTCTGTTACTACTATTTGGACTGATCTTATCCGTCTAGTTCTAATGAAAAATAGAGCTACAATATCCCCTTGTTCATGCTCAGGTATGTGTTCCAAGCTTCTATATATTGGCATGTCTGCATTTCCCCTGTTAGGAGACAAGAACCCGTGTGATAAAAATTTATTTGAATGGTTTACTGCTAGAGCTCAATGATGGCTTTCTCAAGTTTTTAAGTTTAATTGGTATTTGTTACTTGTTAGGGTTGTCTTTTTTTTTTTTTTCTAGTAGGTACTAGGTAAGACTTGTAATTAAACAGTTTATTTTTAAAAAGAAATTTAACATTTTATTGGAAAGAAAGAAAAAAAAAAATTAGTCCTAGGAGTCTACTGGACCCTACAGCTTGGCCGGCGTTTGATGTCTACTGGGACATATTCGTAGAGCGAAGACGGCCTTTCCCTTCTTTCAGTTTGGCATACATCAAGCGAGAGTCAAACAGACAAGCAGATGCTTTAGCACGACATGCACGAGACAGATCTGTTGAATTTTCTTTTATTAACATGTATCCACCAAGCGGTGTGAACTCAATGTTTTCCTAATTAAAAGTTTGGTTGAAAAAAAAAAAAAAAAAAAAAAAAAAAAAAAAAAAAAAAAAAAAAAAAAAAAAGGAGTCTAGGACTTAACCGAGTACTAAACCGAATAATCAACAGTAAATCAAACGATTATTTTACTGTGTAGGGTTTAAGGAAACTTCAACGACGTGCCATCTCATAACTTTAAGAGGAAACATTGTGTCGTTTCGAATCATCATTCATTTCAACATCATCATCTTCTCCGTTAGAACCTCACTGTGATACTCGCCGGAGAGAGGCTTCGACATTTCTCCCGCCTCAACTGTCCTCCGTATTCTCATCAATGGCGAAATCTCTACACTTGACCAGACTAATCTCTTCTTCAGCTAGGATGTTTACAAATTCCCACTTCTTCTTCTTCTCAATCAAACCAAGAAACATCCACAAACCCTACTTCTCTTCTCTCTTCCTCTCCACCACCTCCACTTCATACCCACTTCAATACGACATGATCATCAATCGACCCACACAATCCTCCCTCTCCCAAACCCGTCGTCGACCCATCAAATCCGGATCTTCGCCTGACCCATCAGAACCCGATTTCGATTCGTGGGTCGATGACAAACTAGCTTCGGAGCTTGAAAAGGGTCGACCCGGTTCAGGAGATCCAGAAATGGACAAGGCGAAGAGGAAATACTACAGTAAGAGAAGGAAGAGACTATACGGGTCAGATTCCGAGGAGGAGAATCGGAATCCTGATGATGGGTTTGTGGAATTGAAACCTGAAGTTGTGGAATTTGATAGGTTACATCAGAGAGAAGAGGAGTTGTATTTCTATGATATGTTTGCGTATCCTTGGGAGAAAGATAAGCATTATAAGATGGTGTATCAGTTAGAGAAGAAGTATTTTCCTGATCAGTGTTTAGATAAGGCTTTTTTGGAACCTGGAGAAGTTGTTAAGGGTGGTGATGGTTCTGGGAAAATTAGAGGGAGGAGGAAAGTGGTGTATGGTGGGAAGAGAAAGGAGGTTGAAGGAGCTGGTGTGGATGGTGGTGAGAAGTTGGTGTTTTTTGATGAAGTGAAGGACAAGGAGGAGAAGAAGACTGAGGAGGTTGTTTCTGAGAAGAAAGTGGAACAGTTCTTTAAGGGTTTGACGAAATCTCCAAATGATAGAGGTGTAGCTACTGGTGGAGGAGGTGGTGGAGAGCCTTTCCTAGTGACGAGAAATGGTGAACTTCCTCCTAGATGGGATGGTCCTAATGGTACTGTGGTTTTGGTGAACAAACCTAAAGGTGAGAGCAGTTTGTTTAATCTCTCTCTCTCTTTCTTTTGCATTTTTAGAGGTTATGTAATTTGGTAATGGTATTGTTCTTAGGATGGACTTCTTTCACTGTCTGTGGCAAGCTAAGAAGATTAGTCAAAGTGCAAAAGGTTCGTGCTTAAATCCTTGTCTAATTCAAGATTCGGATTTTGTCTAGCTTGCTGACAAGTGTTTCTCAGGTGGGTCATGCTGGAACACTTGATCCCATGGCTACTGGTTTATTGATAGTCTGCATTGGTAAAGCCACTAAGGTGGTTGACAGGTTTGTGATTCCTTATTCCAAAGTTTATGTTTTTGTTTCTATCTATGGGATTTACAGAAAGAAAATATAAAAAAGCTCCCTGTATCTGCAGATACCAAGGTATGATCAAAGGTTACAGCGGAGTTTTTCGTCTTGGTGAAGCCACTTCAACTTTAGACGCTGACTCTCCAGTACGCCAACGACCCCCTCCCTTGCTTTCATTGTTCATTTCTACATTAGATCTATACCATGGCTCATTAGAGTTTGCTCAACCATACTATTTCTCCAGGTGATCCAGCGAGAGCCTTGGGAGCATATTAAAGATGATGACATTAAGAAAGCTTTGACATCATTTCATGGAGAAATATGGCAAGTTCCACCGATGTTCTCCGCGATAAAAGTGAGTAGTGTTCATCTTAAACCGTGCTTTATTGTGGATTACATTCTTTTCTAACTGTAATTTCTGTTTAGGTTGGAGGTGAGAGGATGTACGACAAGGCAAGAAGAGGAGAAACAGTAGAGCTTTCTCCTAGACGAATCTCGATTTACGAGTTTGAAATCGAACGCAGTTTAGATGACAGGTTTTATCCATTTTTGAGTACAGTGCATAATCAATTTGAAAACAGTGTTCTTGGTTAAGTCTCAGTGTCTGACCATAGATAACTCGTTTTTCTTTTGCAGACAAAATCTGATTTTTCGGGTGGTGTGCTCTAAAGGCACGTACATAAGATCCCTCTGTGCAGATCTTTCTAAAGCTCTTGGAAGGTGAGAAATAGTTTTAACCTTTGATTACTTACAGATCCAAAAAGTGCAAATCTACTAAAGACTATTTCCTTTTTTTGCTACAGTTGTGCTCACCTCACTGCTCTGCGACGAGATTCAATCGGTACGTTTGTTCATAAGTCTTTTTATCATTTTACTTTTTCATTAAAATCATTGGAAGCTTGATCATTCTACCACTACATTTTTTCGGGTTTCAGGTGAATATTCTGCCAACGATGCCTGGGAATTCAGTGAGCTAGAAGCAACAATCACTAAAAACTACTTCTAGACAAATAGCAACTTCTGTTTCACTAGATGCTTCCATAGATGAGAACATAGAAGATTTATAGGTGTTAGATTCTTGGCGACAAACAACTCTGAAGAGTACACAAGCTTACATCGATTATATTATTGCCCTAAGAGTCTAAACCCCAAATCTTTATTTGGTTCAAAATATCCATTTGAGTCTAAACCCCAATTCTTTATTTTGGTTCGAAATATATTTTGATTCATCAGGCTTGTATACTAAGTCTCACCGTCTATAACAAGCGCTGGTTATTGGAACTGGAGGGTCTGTGAGCAAACCGCCTAGAGTACGGTCAGCCACGTGCTTGTTTGCAGCTTCGGTATAGTGAACTCCATCCCAATGCACAGCCATTGCCGGGTTGGGACATGAGCCCCCGTAGATTTCGGTATTGTTCACTTTTCCTTTGGTCCCGCACCAAATATGATCATACTTCTGGTGATACCCGCAACATACCTTCAACGGGTTTGCAAATCCTGCAAAAACCAGAACAAAGTTTAGGAAAAAGTGTAGCTTTCAACATACTGAATTGCGATGAACGGGGTTGTTGTAACCTAGTTTCTTGGGTTTGCTCATCATTTCATATTTCGCAGTATAGACATCAACATAAGTGATGGCCGCTTGGATGAGTTCTGTTCTGAGATTGATGACAGTTTCCTTGAGCTTTCTATTGAACTCCATAGCCATCTCGTTCTGAGCCTTCACGCATCCGGCACTGTCCAAGTAGCCAGGGGCAGGAGTGCCCATGTAAAACATATTTACGGGTAAACAACCGAAAGGACCTGTGTTGTGTACCCAAAATGTTCTCCCTCCTTGCTGATATATGTTCTGTGAATAATCACAAAGCGTAGGAAACCCCGTTATTCGCAATGCAATCAAAGGCGAAAAACATCGTACACATATTTCAGTAACCGCAACCAATTCTCACCCGGACAGCAGAAGCTAACTGGCGAACAAGATCCGGTATAGTCGCCTTAAGTTGATCAGAGCTCATTGTTCTAAACCCAACAGAGAGATCATTCTGACCAATATCAAAAGTATACAAAGCCTTCGCAAACTCTTCCTGTCTGGGAAGCTTCTCTCTGTCAAATCGATTCTTAGCTGTTTTTACAAGAAAGATACATGTTAAGATCCAACCCATGACGAGAAAAGTGAGAGTTTAACAGTAAAAAAAAAATAAGTAACAACTGACTTTGAGTGAAAAGTTGAGCAGATCTTGCTTTGAACTGATTGAACTGAGAAATCTGCATATCGAGGAAGAAAGGGCTAATCCCATACTGATAGATAGTTTCGTTTGGTTTTCTAATGGTTGATCCACCAGTCGCAAAGTTTGCTCCATGTCTAAAGTTTGCTCCTAACGAGTTTAAGTAAGCGCTCAAATAAGGTAAACCCACACGCTCAGCTGTAAAATCAAAATCCAAAGTTAATGAAAGATCATAAGTTTTAGTTTTCGAATCTCTGAAAAAACTCAATATTACCTATGAAATCAATGGTGAGACGACCATCGGAGTCTCGACCGGCGGGTTTGTGGAAGAAACGTTCACCATAAGGAGCTTTAATGGGATCGAAGGCGGCGGAGATACCTCCTGTGTCGGAATTAGAATCTCCGAAGTTGTAAATCGCCGGGAAAGTACATTTCGGCTGAACTGGAACAGCTGTTGTGACTGTTAGGAAACAGAGAAGAAGCCATACCACAAGTCGTGGCTTTTTTAGATCATTCTTCATTGTGAGTGAGAGAGTGATAGTAATGGTACTTGACACTGTCTTTATAGAAGACTCTTCTTTTTTTAGATATTTCTGAATAACTAGAGGAATAGGAAAAAAGAAAGAAAAAAAGAGATCGTGCCTTGAGATTTGGACCGGACCACAATTAGAACAGTGATGAGCTGTGTTCATGTTGGTGGTACCCGTAAATGATGCTAACGGTTATCATTGTCGGTACCTTCCGTTCGTAATGATATTTTCACCTAAAAAGTCTAAAAATAATATCTCTGCGACTGGATAATTCATTAATTTAACCAAAATGATCGAAAATAATAAAAAAAAATCCCACGTTTTGTGTTTTTTAGCTTTCTGTGAACAAAATGAGTTATACCATAGTGGTATTCTTTAGTTTTCTCATTTTCTGCCGTGTTGCAACAAAAAAATGTAAAGATTTAATTTTCAAAAAAAAAAAATGTAAAGAGAAAGTGTTATTATGTTATGGGCCTTGATTGAGCTGAATGGTATGAACAAAAATACCCATTTTAGTGTCTAATTCTAAAATGCCCATAATAATAAACGACATGCAACTCATCTCAGAATCAGTGAAACGGCAAGCAGTTTCTTCTTACATGTCGTCTTCGAACGACTTGCAGTCTCTCCTTTAGCAAAACACTAATCGCTAAGAAAACTTACCCATCAATGGCGGCTACAGAGGAAGCAACGACGACGATGAAGGAAGGCACTAATCTATTGGGTAGACCAAAGTTTAAGAAAATCGAGAACGATAGATTCAGATGCGTTCAGACGGGTCACGAGCTTCTCGAGAAAGACAAGGAGGTTTATTCACAGAGTAAACGTTGTCGTTTAGGGCTTATCGATCATGCCTTATCTCACAACAAGCCTCCTCTTAGCTTGTTTGAGCAAGATCCTAGCTCTCGGTAACCTAAAGTTTACTCCTTTATCTCTCTCTCACGATTCAATTTCGTTAATTGGGAAAAACCAGAACAGTGGATTAGTTTTGATTGATTATGTATTGAATTATGGTTCTAGATATCAGAGGTACTCTGTAATTTTGTTCTCTCATGGTTTGTGTTGTCAAATTTTTCACCTTTTTGCATAGAAGGGTTTAGGGTTTTGGAAATTTCGTGTATTTTATAAGAAAGGACTTGAATGTTGATTTGATGAGTGTGTGGAACAGAGATTAAGCTGCCAGATTTTGAGTTCATGTGTTGAGCAAACTCTGTTTTAGTGCTGAATTTGGTTTATGGGTTGTGTTTTCACAGTTCAAAACTGAAATGTAAGCTGACGGGTGACATGGTGAACAAGACTGAGGAACATATTTGGAAGCATATTAATGGACGACGTTTCCTCAATAAATTAGGTTTGTAATCTGAAGCTCCATGACAGTTGGTGCTTGATGTTCGTGCTTTAAAAAATATGTTTAATGGTTGGGTTCTTACCTATATGACAGAGGAGAAGGAACGAGAGAAGGAGTCTGGAATTGTTCCAGAGGAAGGTGGAGAAATGCCTGTGAAGGAAAATGGCGTAAAGGAAGAGAAGAAGAAGAATAAGAAAAAGAAGAAGAAGAAGAAAAACAAGAAGTCGGTTAAAGAGGAAAAGATTGAAGAGGATGTTGCTGATGAAGTCGAACATGAAAATGATAAAGAAGTGGAGGAGGAACTCGACTTTTGGATGCCTCCGGATGGAGAGAGGTGGGATTTTGATGATGGAGGAGACCGGTGGGGATCAGATTCAGACTCGGAAGAGGAAAAGATTGGGGAAGAAGATCTAATAGGTGTGTTGTCACTTGAATGATACCACTACTACTGCTTATCTTATCATAGAATCATGTTTCGAATCTCAAGTTGGGTTTTTATTTTAATAACCTGCAAATTAGGTGAAGTTGATGAAGATGGAACAGATGACTTGGATGACTGCATCATAGGTGAAGTCGATGAAGATGTTGAGAATAATTCGGATGAGACTCCTGCAAGGTATGATGAATTTTCGTCATCATCTATTTTTTGGTCAGGTTAAAAAGTCTTAAAAGCACTCGAGTGATCGAATGAATTTGAAGTCAGACAAAGAGTATCCGACTTTGTTTAGATAGAAATTGTAGTTGGAGTTCAGGTCGATATATAGTAATAGATAACAAATGAATGTAGGTGTCTGATCTTCGAAAACTATTAGATGAGGCAGAGTTAATTCTCGGTTTTACTGAGGGGTTTAATGGAGTATTAACGTTTGTTTACTTAGCAGGAAAAAGAGGAAACCTGAAGAACTAAGTTCCAATAGCGTTTCTTCGAAGAAGCAGAAGAAGAACAAGAAAAATAAAAAGAACGTTGAAGCAACATCCTCATAAGTCTGATTTCTTCTCTTGTTAGTCTCTGTTTTGTATTTCGTATTACTCTATATTTCAGTTCCTGAGCTCAGTTTTGATATTATTCAAACAAGTTAATGATCGTCTTCTATCCAATTATAATTTATTTCGGCCATTTTGCTGATTAGCCAATGATGATTATGCCGTGACCTTAACGAAGCAAGTGTTTTTTTAAAGAAAAAAAAAAAACGATCAAAATTTAATAATTTGACATGAAAATTGCAGATAAAGCTTTTGCAGTTTTCCTACAACAAATGCATAATCACTATGTATGAATATTGTAATTTACAATTCACCATTTTGAACCGTTTATAACACCCTAAAAAAGCCGAGAATTTTCCTCAGCTACGCCTCTGATCCTGAACATCTCACTCACCAGTCTCCCTCTCCTCTGCCATATGCCAGAAATAACATTATAATCCGAATCCATATAAGACAAGGTCAATTAGATAGGTGTCTTGCAAGAGAAGTTAAACCTTTCATGACTCTGCAATGGCCGCCACGCTCCAAAGTTTCTTTCTGGCGATCAAAACTCTTTCGTCTTTGGTCGACAGAGAATCACTTTTCGGAGTTGTCTCTGTGAACCATTTGTCCCACTTCAACAATGTCAGGTACTTTCTGATGTAGCTAATGTTTTCTGATGTGTCACGAATTATGACAAATCCTTCTGGTCGTAGTATTCGATCCATCTCAAAGAGCAAATCTTCGATGCTGCATCCACGTGCCCTGGTTTCTGTGAATGTGTTCCATGCGTGGATAAGATCAAATGTCCGTGGGTATGTGGAGAATGCTTCACACCTGAAAAGATCACCAAGCCACAAAGAAAACCTCAAGAAAACATTATCTAGAATTCCACAATTTGTCTTGAGTTTCAACACATTTAAACGTACCAATCATGAGTAGCTCCAATAAGGCCACGGTCGTAGACGATCTTCATTCTCATAGATGATTGAACGGGCATGACATTCATTACCCATACATCCTTATCATTTAGAGCAGCTGCAAAACCGCCTAAGTTTGAGCTCATGTCCATCACATTTCTTATGGAATTCTTTTGCACCATTGGTTTCAGCAGTTTCCAGTATTCCATCACTCTAAATCGCCATGTTTCCTACACTAACACACATACTTTAGTGAACCAAAAAGAAGTGTTTTGACGTACAGAGGTTTTTCAGTTTGTGAAACTGTAGTCCTCGGAAACTGGATCGCTGAAACAGAGCTTTCAATGTAGGCAGAGAAGATATACCGTATCTTCACGGAATTGCTCGGGAGTGACACTGACTTCTTCAAGACGTGGTGGGGGAGTTGTAAGCCTCCGTGGCCAGGGAACAAGTCCACTCCATCTTTCTTTATGCATCCCTGGGTTAATATGACAAACATGGGATGAGTAATGAATATAATGAAACTTGGATACTACGTAAATTGGTGATAAGATATACACTTACTAACTGAGTAAGGTGAAATGCAAGCCTTCATGGAGACGTTCCAAGTTGCATCTGGGTCATCACCAGAAGGACAAAGCGCAGGCTGGACACCTTGACCCCTCTTCAAGTAACAGCTGTTGGATATTGGTTTTACCCATATAACAGATTGGTCCTGTTTGGCCGCAACCTTCCAACACATTCTCTTTAGAAGATCATGCATAGCATTCCCAATCTTTCTGTTATATGGGTCGTGTGCATAAGCTTCAGGCGATGAGTAGACAAAGTAGCCACCAGGTCTGAGCAACCTATCAAGTTCCAGCAGCAAGATTCCATCTCTCTGCAGCCAATCTATCCGACATCTAGAGCAGTGAGCTAGTTCAAATGATCTGCTTGGGTATGGAAGGCGCTTTGTCGCAAGAACACCAAGTGTTGATGGAATCCCTCGTTCTAGAGCAAATTGGATCTGGTTCTGGTGGACATCATTAGGTGCAAGGGACATGGCTATGATATCATGTGAGAGAAGATAAGCTCCGAAGCTGGCTACCCCGCACCCAACATCAAGAACGTTCCGAATGCTTCCCCCATTGTTGAGTTTGTCGCCAGGGAATTTCAGCATCTAAAGCAATAAGCAGTTTTTTTTGTCATCTGAAAGAACACTTAAAAATAAAAAACAAAGCCGAAACCTCCTGTTAACTGCGTATCTATGCCCCTGGTGTAAAAGTAACAGAATATCCTACATATTTGGTGGTATTTATAGAATTTTTTTAATCAAATCCTTAACATCATTCCATTGCAAATTAGACAACCACAGGCTCCTTTTCGGTCAATATTAGATGTTGCATAGTGCTATATATTGCTACCATAAACTTCTACTCACTGAAGCAACATTGGTGTCAAAATTCAAATCAAATATGCATAGTCGGTTCTAAAGGATTAGCTCTAGCCTTGAAATTCACTAAAGAAAATAAGTAGCAAATGATGATAATCGTACCTGAGCAAGTGAAACAATGTATTTGTCAGCTCCATTGTGGAAATGTGTTCCTCCCCCGGGAAAATTGATCTTATCACCATTAACGACCATCCAATTCTGATCAGATTTCTCTTGTGCAAGGTGTGTATGCGGGATATTCGCCTTCCACACCTCATCTCTACTCACAGGCCACTTTATCGGTATCTATGAATTCCATAAAAACACCATCATCAATAACCACAACAGAACCATAGCAAATCGAAGAATGCTCAAATCGAAGAAGTCCGACCTTATAACCCATCGGAGGCGGAACAAGGCAATTGAAACGTCGTTCCGGTGGAGGACAATGACGCTCATAATGCTCCATCAAGGTCAAATTGAGCCTCAATCTCAACTGGTAATGAAGATTTCTATCCAAACACGGAATCAACTCCGAGTGTCTCGAATCACATATCTGCGGATAATTTCCGTTTCACAAACACTAAACAGAATCAAAACTAGAGAGAAATGACTACAAAAGGAACCTAAATTCAACCAAGTTTCCTTCCATTACTAGTAATTAGTATAAGATCGAGCTAAAGCTTCACTTGAACACTAGCAGATTTGAGAATTTCTATATCAATCAAACAGCGATTAAGGCTCTAAACACTAACCGGAACGCTTTTAGGAACTTCTAAGTGGCTCACTGCAACCACACCGGCTTGATTCCTGACGAATCCGGTACGAGTGTGGATAGATCCATCGAACTCGTCGGATTTTCTAGATCCGGGAGCGAAGGAGGAGCCATAGTAGAGGCAAGTCAAACCGAGTAAAGCGATGAAGCCGACGAGAACGTAGGTGACGAGCTTCGGAGTCGCACGGACTCGCTCGGTTCTCAAGTGCTTCATTCTCGGAAGCTTCCGGATCCGGATCTAGATCTGACCCGACCCGGGAATCAGCTGAACAGATAGTGTGAGCGACAGTAGATTCCCGCGAGGTCGAAGTAGACGGAAATGACCAGTGTCGGATTTTATTCGTACGGGGGAATATTTGTTTAGAGGTAAAAATCGTCTGTAAAAAGGACTACCGAATGATTCTATGGTCCTCTTATGTATAAAAGAAGCGGTTACATGGGCCTGTTGTGAGGTTATATGTGCTAAAAATGGCATAATAATGGGCTTCTTATCCCATCTTGGATTTTATATTGAAACTTGTAATATGTCTTTTTGATGAAACTGCCAATACATTGTACAAATGATTCTCATGAATAGATTGCAGTTTTTTTTTTTTATAAAGTAATTGCATTGTTTTTATATAATTTAATTGTCAAAGTCTTGTTCGTTTTGGAATATTGTATATTAGTTACTAGGTTTGGGGTGTTCCAAACAAAAAAAGTTACCAGGTTTGGTATTTATTCTCTTTTGGTTATTCGAGTTGGAATTCTTCAAGTCTTTAACTAAATTTTTAAATGTAATCATTGACGAAACAAAAAAAAATCCAAAACAAAAGAGATTCAACATCAAATCTATTATTAAACAGAAATCAGTTTTTCAAATAATAACTAGATTTGACTGCTATTCAACATTTGTAAAAGTGATTTTATATTAGGGAATAGGGATCAACATAAAAAATTAAAAACCGAAGTCTCTTTTTCTAAATAAGTCAAAGAAAGAATATTTCATAACAAATTTTTTTATGTATTAACTTAAATAATTTCACTATTTTGTTTTAATAGTATAGTACAAAAATATTCTCTCTGTTTGATCACA
>OVAF01002502.1:1888-13440 GCA_900406245.1 Odontarrhena argentea | reverse complement strand
TTTTTTTTCCCTGGAAAATCTTGAAAAACAATAAAAAATCAACTTCACTCAATTAGGTCGGATCTTTTCTACAGTAGAATCCATTAAATTACACTGTTTTAAAAAAATAATATGAAAATTACGAAAGAGATGATGATAATTATAATAATTTACCTGCAACAACAGAGATGTTCTTGTCTCTGAATCTCTCAACAAACAGATCAATTGTGTCCTTGAAAGCTTTCGGATCCAACAACACTGTTGTTATGTCTTGAAACATTATCCCTAAGAGAATTTTCAGACCAAACTCAAAACACTTTTGTCGGTAAGAAAAATTTAAGAACACATGCATTTTTTAAATATTTTTTTACAATTTTAAAAAGCATTTTCTATAACAGAGTTATAATAACAGAGAGGTAAGAAAAAGATGTAACCTTTCTTGGGAAAATCTGGAACGACACGGATCTTAGTTTTGATACCGTGAATACGAGGATCTTCTTCTTCTTCTTCAATGTTTTTTCCCGACATTTTTTGAAACCAAGAACACAAGAGATAATAAAATAATATTAAATTCAAGCAAACGAAAAAAATGCTCTGTTTTTGTTTTATGCTATTTTTCTCTCTCAAGGAGTTTTATAAAGAGAGAGAGAAAGTGAAGCAAGTCGTTTATACTCTCTTACAACTATTTATATCAGTTAAAGTTTTTATTGTCAGATTCGCTGTGATTAAAATGTGTTCTAATCTCTCTTTGTACAACTGTAAAGCCATATCAGCTAAAAAAAATAAACTTAGCTTTTAGAATTATTTTATTATTTTAAGTTACAATACTGTAAACAGTAATAAATAAACATATGTAGTAAAATATAATCTCTTTGTTTAACTATAAGAAAAAAAAACTTCTGTAATATATATTTTTTATGTCAAGAAAATCTAAAATTATAAATTAAGGATCTTTTTCTTTAAGGAATTGTTATTCTATTAAATTCAATAATATTGGTTTAAAAAAATCACTTAAACATAATTATAATTTGTTTTATACCAATCTATTATACATGCATCATATTAAAGTTGATGATTTAATAATATTATATATATATATATATATATATATATATATATATATACAAAGTTCTACTATAGTAATTGCATGAACATTCGGATACCCATTCAGTCTCAGATCGAATCCATTCGGGTTTCAGACATATGGTTCTAAGCAAGTTATATTCATTCGGGTATTATAAATTTTGGTTCATGTTCGGTTTGGTTCTAATCAGATCAGTTCCGTAGATACAGATTCGATATTTACACGAAAAAAAATTCGGATCTGGTTCTAGTCCATAAACACCCAAATTTGTTAAACCCTACATAACATGTTACGAGTGTGTTTGAAATTGTGTTGAAAATTTTCATGGCATCATGACCCATTTTAATATACAATATACATATAAAATTCGTAAATGTTAGTTTGAATATGACAAAAAGAGTTTGGTAAATAGACTATTCTACGATTACAAAAGAACATGACTGATCAAATACATCAATTCCTCATTAAATAATTAAATAGAAGTGAGAATGAAATATTACACATGTCGATCAATCATTGGACTGTGCGATTTGATTTTAACCTAAACAACAATGAGCTTATGTTTATTAAAAAAATAAATCCAAAAAGCTTAGAGAAGACGAAGTCGTCCTTTCCTCGTGACATTCTCTTAAACCTATAGCATTTGCACAAAGACAAGTGGTCTGTTTCATTATCTTATCTCCTTGATTATAAATTTAGAATATACTTAAACATCTCCTTCTTTATTTGTTTTTTTTACTCTTTTTCCTTAAAAGTATTAGAACAAATTGTTGGTTAGAATTCTCCAATTAATGTTTTTTGGATAGACGAAAGAAATAGTTAACAAATCCAAGTTGGAAAACGAAGTTAGTGTGAACCCAAGTTGTGGAAAACGAAGTAAGTGTGATTTGAGCTTTACTGCTTTCTATAACATAAACTAACACACATTATGGTCATGAATAGTGTCTGTGGTTTGCAGATAGGAATAGGCCATAAACGGTTTGCGGAGTGGAATAAATTGTAAGTGGTTTGTAGGGCAGAATAAGTTGAAAGCGGTTTGCGGTGCGGTTTGAATAGTTTTGTAAAATAAGTGCAGTTAGAATAAACAATTGAAAATAAGTGTGGTTTATAATAAAACGTAAATGATAACATAAAAAAAAAAAAAACCACACAGAAAAACCGCCAATTTCTTGTCACCATTCAAAAGTCAAGTGAATATTTGGTTCAACATTTATCCAAAGTACGTATTTGGTTAGCTCTTTTGCATGCCATATCTAATACTAATAGAAAAACTTTGTAGTCAAATGTTATCCAAAGTATTCTTCATAGTTATTGCCTTTTAAAGAGGTTGCCCTTTAGATATCAGAGTTTGAACATTACTTGAAAATAATTAATTTATTTAATTTTGATGGAGAAATGTATATATGTTGGTCCAAAAATATTTGACTCAACTTGTTAGTCGTTTTAATAAAACCTATAATTTTTGGTACCTGTAATTTAGATATATAATTGCAATGTGAAAAATACTTATGGATACAAGTAGAGATACTAGAAATTCGGCGTTTGGATATCTCTACGTTTTTTGGAATATATTATACAAGATTTTCTTAAATTTTTTTTTTTTTGTATTATTTCTGTTTTCATTGTCATCTCAGACACATTTACTACTTTTATATATGTAACATAATTTTGTAACTAATAAATAATTCAAAAAGGATAGTACAAGGATTTTAGTATATAATTTTTTTTAATGCTCTCTCGATAAAAATGGCGATGAATAGAATGTCATTAACGGCAGATGTGTGACGATTGTTTCAAGTGGATCATGTGGGTTCACCGTATCTTTTGTGAGATCGATAATCATATCTAGAAATTAAGGAATTTAGACTTATGATCGATTATGAGATCTACTTTTTGGAAACAGGATCAAGGGGATTCGATTCATTTAAAGGTATAGTGAAGTTGTGAGTTAATTTCAAGTAGGAGAAATTTGAAGTTAGATTTGGCTTGGATTTCTTGGTGTCGTTGGTGCTTACGAAAGTCATGTATTCCCACGATATTTTAGATACATGTTTTATGATGTATTTGATTTATTTATTTTTAATTAATTTGTAAGTATATTTATAATCATCACTATATATTCACAAGTTTTAGATTTATGTTTTTAAAATTAGTGATCTATAGAGATTTTTTTGTAACTAAATTAATTTTAACATTTGGAAAAAAAAAAAAAAATTATGGAGGAAGAAGTCTATGGGAGACACCGACGCAGGCAGTACACAAACCAAACCCTCAAGTTTCAAACTTCAAGTTTGTGTGAAAAAGGTGATAAATGTTTCTTTTATTTCATTAATTCATTATACTTTATTTAGTTTTTTAAAATTATATGTGAACTAAATTCATAACAAATATATATATATGGTTTATTAGTTGATCTTCTCTTTACTTTAGGTTTTGGAATTTAATTCTAATTAATTTTGAATCACTTTTAATTTGCCAAACAAATTAATGGGACAATTTTTGAAAAGAAAAGTTTCATCCACATATGATTTCATCGATTTTGATAATCTCTCATATAATCCTGGCGAGAGAAAAGGAATACCGGAACATCGTCATAATCAAAAGGACAATATAAGGCGCATGTATTTGACTAAAGGACCGTGTCAAACTCCTCATACCCATGAATTTAAGCAGATTGATTGGAAATGCATTAAGACGATTTAATCATCATTAAATTCTTCAGTTAAGGATTGGTTGGAATACAGTGTGAAGAAAGACAAGTCGTATTGTTTGTGTTGTTATTTATTCAGAGATAACAACGAAAATAAAGATGACAACATTGTAATTGTGACTGAGGGATTTCCGAATTGGAATAGGTCTGATACATTGTCTGGTCATGAAGGTGCAGTAAATAGCTTTCCTCATGGTGCTAAGAAGAAGTGTGAAGATTTGGTGAGATATGGTCACTCAATTACACATGCTTTGCATAAACAGACTGATGTAACAAAAAATCATTTCCGAGTATGACTAAAGGCTTTTAATTGATGCTTCTAGATACTTATTAAAGCAAGGTTTGCCTTTTCGTGGTCATGATGAGACAAATGAAACTTGTAACAGAGGCAATTTTTTGGAGTTGGTGAAGTATACAACAAAGAAAAATGAAGTTGTGAATAAAGTTTTGTTAATGAATGTTCCTCGAAATAACCAGATGGCGTCTCCTCCAATTCAAAAAGATATTGTTCAGTACTTTTTAAAAGAAGTGGTAAATTACATAATTCAAGAGACTGATAATGGTGTGTTTGCTCTTATGGTGGATGAATCTGCTGATATTTTTGATAAATAGCAGATGGCTATAGTTTTTTGTTTTTATTGATAAAAATGGGATAATCAAGGAGATATTTGTTGGTCTTATCCATGTGAATGAGACATATGCTCTATCTCTAGTTTTTGATATTGATTCATTGTTTTCTAAATACAGATTAAGTTCGACAACTGTGAGAGGACAAGACTATGATGGAGCATGGAATATGAGAGCTGTACAAAATGGACTGAGAACCTTGATTTCAAAAGAAAGTAGCTATGCATATCATTTCCATTGATTTGCTCACCAACTTGAATTGGTTGTTGTTACAGTTGCAAAACTTGAAGTTGGAAAATCATTCAATATGATTTTTGTGCTAGTAAATGTGGCTAAAGCTTCTTGCAAGAGAAAAGATATGATGCGAGTCCATCATCGGGAGATATTTGAGGATGGAATAAGTAGTGGTGAAATCAAGACAGGAAAATGGTTGAATCAAATACACGTTGGGATTCTAGTACAAAACACTGTTGAGGTTAGTTGACTTATTTTCTCCGGTGGTTATGGTGATTGAGCATGTCGGTGGATGTTTCGGTTTTTTTGTTCGGTTACGGTTCAGTTTTGTTGGTTTTTTGGATTTTCGGTTAGAGAAAAAATAAAACCATATAAACCCATATAGACTTCAGTTCGGTTTGGTTTCGATTTTTACCGGTTTGAAACAACCTAAGTAATTACAAAAAAGTTGAATTCAAATTTAATAACAATTTCCTTAATTGTAAAATAGTAAATTGATATTATAAAACGAGAACCAAAGAGAAAAACTAGTCGAAAAGATAAAAAAAATGTGAAAACTTAATAACAAAAAAGAGGAAAAATCTACGTATAATGTATTTTAAGGGATTTATTCATATGACTATCCATTTTTAAAAATAAATATGTGAGTAAACTTGATAAAACTAATATTAATACATTAAGTTTTAGAAACCCGAAAACCCGAATGGTTTTACGGTTTAAAACTGAAACCGAACCTAAACCAAAGTGTTTTTTAGATAATAACCAAACGGGTTATTTGATAAAATCAAAACCGAACCGAAACACCTAATTATATTGATAATGTTCGAAAAGATGAAAGATTTGTTGGTTTGAGAAATTTTGGAGATCTCGGACTGATGATGGTAGAAACTAAAAACCTCTTTTCACATTCTTAGGTTTATGTATTTTTGAAACTAGCTTTAACTTTGCATGTTGTTATTGTAATCGTCGAGATATGTTTTTCAAGAATGAATATTGTGAAGACCGGTCTACGAAATCATTTCGAGATATGTTTTTCAAGAATGAAGATTGTGAAGACCGCTCTACGAAATCGTTTTGGTGTTCATTTTTTTAGCGACTGACTCATTTGTTACATTAAAAATGAATTATTTGAAGATGTAACAAATGGAATAGTGATAAAAAAAAAGTTTAAAGATACGAATAAATATAAAATGCATTTGTAGAACTTTTTTCTTTTGTAATTTGCAAGCAATAACATTCTACAATATATTTTTTATCACGGTTAAAATAATTGCTAGCTCCATCACTGATTAAAATTATCACATGTACCATAGTCAACATAGTCGTCAAGAGAATTCAACACCAAACTCAAATTTGGTTGCTGTAATGATTCATGTAAATCTCTAGATTAAATGATTATCTTTGACAAAAAAAAAAGAAAGAAAGAAATCAAATATTGTGGTCAAACAGAAAATCTAAACAAATATCATCAACTAGTTCTAATAAAAGACCCTATTAGATTTGCCCAACTCCCGTATCTTAATACACTGTAGTGCACAACAGCCCAAGTGGGATTTTTAGAGTGGCATATCCATACTCCTAGATTTGTTATCGGAACATTTTATTATTCATTAGAATATTAATAAAAATAATAAATACGAAAGCGATGTTTCTTTCATTTCTATTTTAGATTTCATTTAGTCTATTTCAATATTTATTCTTGAACTTTTGATTANAAAAAAAAAAAAAAAAAAAAAAAAAGCTCACCACCTTTTGAATTTTGATAGGCCAATCTTTATTTTACCATAGATAGGTATCTTCATTTTTTTTTTTTTTTTGTCTATATTCTCAATTATTGTAGTGAATCTTAAGAAACATGCTCAAAATCTAACTTGGGACAAAGTTGTCCGAGATTGTGATTCGTCAACATTTTTGTTGGCATCTTCATAAACTAGAATCTAATTATTTCTTTGTATACAATGATAATATACAAATTACATTACATCAAACAGTTTTCAATAATTCGTTTCTTTAAATCATCTGCAGCAATATATATCGTAGCTGCAAAAGTAGAGGCGAATCTCTTTTTTATTCCGTGTTTTGGATGATGTCTAGATTTCATATGACCACTTTTGGTAAGCATATTTGTGACTCCACAACTTTTACTTTTGTACCAAAATGGTATATTTCTTATTTTTATTATTGTCTATTTTTGTATCAGTGAATGAAAAAACTGAAACTTTGAACATTTCACTAGTTGAAATGATTTTGTTTTTGGAAGAGACATATATATATCAAGTTCTGAATTTAGTCTTTGGCACCATATAAATACACTTTCTTGAAACTGTAAAAAATTATAGAAATCAAAGTACAAAATAAGGTTGAAGAAAACAAGGTATGGATTAATTAAACTAAAAAGGACAAAATAAAGTGGTGAATTAGTATATATATTAATATATTGTAGAGTGTGTACTATAATCGGTCGAATCAATTTAGATAGACAATCTCAAAGATTTGTGTGGATGAGTGTTAGTTGTGTGCCATTACCCATTAGTCTTCTTCCCACTAACTTGGGTTTTTCTTTTTTCTCCTTTTCACATCATTAAAGTCTTTTTCTTGCAAAAACAAAGTCATTTTCCTTAATATATTTTCATGCTATATTCTTTTCTGTCAATATCCTGTCGATATTTGTCAGGGAAATTTACTAGTAATAATAAAGTGTACTGGCAAGAGTCACAATAGTATAGTGTTAAGGCCCTAAAATAGTGTTTCAGGGATTTGGAGGAAATGCATGATGTAAAGTAGCTGCATTTTTTTGTTTGGGTTTGTGAAAGTTTCACCGATAATAAGGTTGAGAGCATTAAAAGACAATGAATGATTTGTAATAGTACGAGAAAATGCTTTAAACAAAAATCTGAACTTGAGCGAATTCCAAAAAAAAAAAATCGTTAATATCCTTTTGACTATCTATTTTAATTCTAATATTTATGTTGACAATACCACTTTATTACTTTAATCCCGACGTTAAATTCTAGTAATACCACACGTTTCTCCTAATGCATGTTTGATATAAAAAAACACAACAAAAAGAAAAGCCATGCAATGCAAATATAACCAGCCCAGATAGGTGTTTGGGCTCATTATTGGAATAATGGCTTTAACGCTATGGAATAGTCTCATGTCTCCTAAGCTTTTAACGAATACCTTTTGTCATGNCATTATTGGAATAATGGCTTTAACGCTATGGAATAGTCTCATGTCTCCTAAGCTTTTACCGAATACCTTTTGCCATGACTAGTTGACTACCTTTGGTATATATTTCTGAAAAAATGCGTGGAGAATCTATCATATTAAAGTATGATTGACAATTATGGGTTTGTACATAGAGATGAATCATATGATGATTTGGAGTTTGATTTTTTTTTTTTTTCTTTGGGTTTGTATCAGATAAAACATTTACCAAAAACCTAACTTTCTATCTAAGCTTGGGGGCCAACAATATGCTTACAATCTGTTGGAATGTGTACTTCCTTGTTGAGTTTATATACCTAAGACCTTGTTGAGTTTATATACCTAAGNGACAATTATGGGTTTGTACATAGAGATGAATCATATGATGATTTGGAGTTTGATTTTTTTTTTTTCTTTGGGTTTGTATCAGATAAAACATTTACCAAGAACCTAACTTTCTATCTAAGCTTGGGGGCCAACAATATGCTTACAATCTGTTGGAATGCGTACTTCCTTGTTGAGTTTATATACCTAAGACCTTGTTGAGTTTATATACCTAAATTTTAACTTCCCTCTACTGTTAAGTTTTCTGGAAAATATTCGCTTTCTTTTAACTCACCGATTTTAAAGTTTTCTTTAATGATATCTAGTGGTGTATAAATAGTGAAAAATTAACATCATTGGTAATTTTGTAAAAATATTCAATTTTCATGTGTATTAACCAACGAGTTTAAGGATTTACTCTATTTTGCTTGATCTCTATAATATCCAAAATAATGTATGTCCTTGATATTATTTTGTAGTTTTAAAGAAAATTCTCAACTTTCGATGTGTTAACTAAATAATACATACGAAAGCTGAATATTTTCAAAATTACCATTAAAAGAGTTCAAAATCCTTAAAATCGATGGATGTAAAAAAACATTATGAACTTTCACATAGGCCATTAAAAACATTAACTTTTCACGTAAACTATTTTAATCATCAAATTTTATTAATCGTGCCGAAATAAGTATGATGTTAACTTCTTTAATAGTCAACAATTATTCATAATTTTTATGGCCGACGTAAAAGTTGATGACCTATATTAGAAAGTTCATGATTTTTTTTTGACATTTTTTCCGATATCTTAGAGTTATGTTGTTCTTTTATTTTTGGGTAGGTACCAACAAATTTCAAAAGCAAAATTAATGGGGGACAATGGAAGATAATGTAGATACTGAGGGGTGACAAATCCAAGAATCACATGATTAAAAATCCCTAAACTAGAGGTATCTGATAGTCCTCAGAGAGGAAAGATTAGAAACTAGAGGACTATGACCATTCGATTAGTGGAGAGCCTTTGGGTTAAGGAAGGATTAGGGACTTTGTAGCAAACACTAGACTGCTCTAGTTCTCCTCTATCATTCATTATTCAACAAAATCTCAGTTCCATCAAACTCTAATGGAGTGAGTTCTCTAGTTAAAACATTACACTTAATACTGATCATTACCACAATATACAATGATCAAACGAGGGTAAAAACCCCTCTCATAGCTATATAGTATTACTAATTAAAACATCTCAATGAGGGATTTTGAATCCAACGTTACAAAATAATATCGTTGAACAATAATCAAAACACATTACAAACAAAAATATGTATAGTTTACAAAATCGATGCCAAAACAACAACAATATATAATCNAGAGGACTATGACCATTCGATTAGTGGAGAGCCTTTGGGTTAAGGAAGGATTAGGGACATTATAGCAAACACAAGACTGCTCTAGTTCTCCTATATCATTCATTATTCAACAAAATCTGAGTTCCATTAGTTACACTCCAGTGGAGTTCTCTAGTAATAACATTACACTTAATACTGATCATTACCATAGTATACAATGATCAAACGAGGGTAAAACCCCTTCTCATAGCTATATAGTATTACTAACCAAAACATCTCAATGAGGGATTTTGAATCCAACGTTACAAAATAATATCGTTGAACAATAATTAAAAACACAATACAAACAAAAATATGTATAGTTTACAAAATCGATGCCAAAACAACAACAATATATAATCAATCTTTACCTCTCTTTAGTGTTAGTAATCAACATCAACTCTAGTTTTAATCTTGTTCAAAACTCCGTCAATGGCGATATCGACAGCGTCTTTCTTACTCATCAACCCCATTGAAGCTCCATGTCTTCTATACATGATCCTCGGCATCATCTCGATCACTCTTTCTCGCATTCTCGATACATCTTCTCTTGGTATACTCATCAACACGTCTGCGATCTTCACTCCTTTGAAAACAACATCTTCTTTCGGAATCGTCACCGAGAATTCGGAGTATTCGGATTCCGGTAAGTGCCATTGGTACTGCATTTTGGCGGTTTGGTCTTCGAAGAACACCGGGATGCATCCGGCGATGATTCCGTCGAATGTGGCTTTCCGAGTCGGTGTGTCTCCTGGTGGTTGTAAACAGAACGTTGATTGTAGCATCGGTTTCATGAATCGGATCGGATCGTGTTCGCAGATTCCGTTTGAGCAGTCGACGAAATCGCAGATCTTGCCTTTTCGATATTCCGATGAGAAATCGGAGGAGGTTTCGGTTTCTGATTCGGTTGTGTTTGTGGTGCATTCTAATCTGATGCTACGACGGACATTCGGAGAAGAAGAAGTCCCTCCGCCGCCGGCGAATAGCATAAGCGAAGTTCGCCGTGAGCGACGTACACGACGGATCCACGATTCTAGAAACGGCAAGCTGTGCGGGTGAAACGACGTCGGATAAGGGACGGCTTGTTCTTGCCAAGGCCAGAAACGCGATTCCAAAGTTAACGCGGTTAGGTTCCAAAACTCGGGGCGTTCTAGAAACGACGTTCCCCAAATCGGTGGGTCANNAATCGGTGGGTCAACGGTCAACGGCTGAGAGAAATCCCAAGCGGGTCGGGCCATGACAAGGAAATGGTCATGACCCGATCGCCGAGACCAGATCTCTGGCGAATCTCGGGTCAAAAACTCGAGAAGATCCGACCCGTGATCGGCACTCGAGTTTACATCGGGTCCGTAGAGATAACGGAGAGAATCGATTCCTGCGTAGTAAGGGAGATACACAGCGGAAGCGAGATTCGGGTCGGGTGTAAGACATGGGTATTCGAGGATCCGACGGTGGAAAATGAGTNACGGTGGAAAATGAGTTCGAGAAGAAGTGGGTCGGTTCGATACCAGCTTCGGGTACGGGTATGGGTTTTCGGACCGAGACCGTGGTTCGCTAAGAAAGGGCAAAGATCGTCGGTGATTGGGTAATGATTACAAGTTGAGAGAAGATCGAGATTGAACCGTGAAGGAAGTGCCCGGATGTGGATCCAACGGTCGGTGCATTCTGAATCAACGGTTGAGATTTGCTGAGAAGCCCTAAGCTCGATGAAGAAGACGAAGAAGAAGAAGGTAGTGAATGTTGTGACGGTGGATCTGGAAGCCATAGTTATGGAGATTGTCGGAGTGAGAGTGGTGGTTTCTCTTTCTCTAATAATGGTAGGAGTAGTTTAAGGTAATTGCAAAACAAGTCATCAACTTTTCATTAAATTCTCAATTAAACCCTTATTATTCTCAAATAGAAACTAGACCCCAAATTTTGGTCAATAGTTGATTAATTTGTAAAATTGATAAAGTGATTCTTAAAAACATAAAGTAATTGTTGAAATCTAGAGAAGAGAATC
>OVAF01002501.1:0-15599 GCA_900406245.1 Odontarrhena argentea | reverse complement strand
AAGGTTTACAAATATTATTTGATAAATCGGAATCCACGATCAAAACGACTTATCACTGCACATATTTATAAAAATATGTTAAGAATCTTATCTGCTAGTGTACCATTACAACATCTTCATAAATTTCTTAAATCAATAGTAAGTTGTTGTACATATGAAAAAGATTAAGTTAAGGGGGTGTGTAGTTTCCATTTGGTTTTCTGTTGATGATTAAGAAAATAGAGGGACTAATAAATAAAAATTAAAACTACATGGGACACGTGGCAGCCCCTCAGAGAGAGTTGAGAAAGGAAAGCATATTTTATTATATAAGATTGATCCCCTTGATTTTCCTAGAAAAACGAATCATGAGCGTTGCGTGGTAAAGACGGTAAGGACTGTGGTTGTAGATTTTTTTAGTTGGTTGTGGTTGTAGAGAATTTTTGCTGCAAAATAATAGAAGCCAGCTTTTGTAGCTGTTAAAATAAACTATCGTATCAAATAACAAATAAATCAGAAAGTGGTTCCGAGTGTTTTTAGGAGAGCTTTTAGAAATTTTAGGATCTTTAAAATAAAAAAGTCGATTGGATAAATTTCGGCTTTAAGAACTTTATTTGTTATAAAAGCTTATACCGTTTCTAAAGTCAGTGTATCAATCATCATTTTTTTTTTTTTTCGTGGATAACTTTTTTTAGGAAGGCTCATCGGAAAAATATTTTGATAATTTTTAAAATATATGTAAAATATCAATACTAAATTATTTTCTTATTATTTTTAGTTTTTGTTGAATAATTTTTTCGCATGTTCTACAAAAAAGCATAGTAATATTTGATTAAATCTTTTATGAGCTATAGAAATTATGTAAAATTTGTATTGTAATATAACTTTTAAAGAGTTGTTCATATGTTTTTTAGTTGATGAGTAAAAACAATAATGAAGTAAATAGAGGGACTAACAAATAATTAATTTAAAATCGATGTGTCACATGGCAGCTTCTCAGAGCTAGTTGAAAAATGAAATAAATAGTAAATTGAGAGAGACTAACAAAAAATTAAAATAGGACACAAGACAGCCTCTTGATGTAATTTTTGTAAGTTGATGGATTATAAAAGAAATAGTAAATTGAAAGAGACTAAAAAAACATTAAAAGAGGACACATGACAGCCTCTCATGAATAGTTAGGAAGAGAAACCCTACTTTATTATATAAGATCCATTCTAGAATAAGGATTGAATTACGTACTAGTTACATTTATTCGTGATTAGCTATATTCATCATTATCCACAACTAAATAGGATTTATCTCAATGATACAAAAATAAACGATTTTTACATACATGCTTAGATATAAAGGGTTGGCTCCAATAGACAAAAGATGTGTAATCAGTTGAAGGGTTCTGTTTTTTGTAATTTACATATTTAGAGTTAGACTTCAGAGGGTTCATCATTAATTCCATTAGATCGCATTGCATAGTGTTACAAATGTAATGTCAAGAAACTCAAAGATTTCACAACATTACAATTATATAGAAGTTGACTGATTATTTTGTTGATCTAACGATGATGATGAGGCATTAGTTAATTATGTTAATT
Organism: Odontarrhena argentea; assembly: GCA_900406245.1. Taxonomy (NCBI): domain Eukaryota; kingdom Viridiplantae; phylum Streptophyta; class Magnoliopsida; order Brassicales; family Brassicaceae; genus Odontarrhena; species Odontarrhena argentea. Next base: position 14,028 of record OVAF01002501.1, on the reverse strand, counting down.
ATTAAAATTGAAATTAACCCAACTAATTCATCAATTTCAATTTTAATGAATCAATTTATTTGGGTTAAATGAAATTGAAATTGTTAATTGATAAATTCAAATTATATGAATTATTTTAACGGAATCTAATTATTTGATTAAATGAAACTAAAATTGAATTCAATTAAGTTGTAACATAAATATTGAATATAGGTAAATAACTTTCATATATAAATGAAATTGTCACAGTGTCATAGTGCTAATGAGTCATGCGAAATGGACTTGAGGTATGGAGTTCAAAATGTGGTGAAAGCAGATTTTTGCCATTAAAATTCAAATATGAAAGCAGATTGAGCGAAAAATTCAAATTTAGGTTGGCCGAATTCCCGTTATATATTGTAATAACTTCTTTAATTTCTTATTTAGGTTGTTGTTAATGTTTCTAGACAAAAATACCTTTTAGCGCCCAAAATGGAGAGTCACATATCACAGTAACGTATCTAATAAGATAAGATTTCATTTGGACTAGGCTAACGTTTTCTCTAAAATTTAACTTTGATAAAGGCTTGGCTTTCCATTAACAATAAATTAGACATGGTGTACACATACTCGAAATGTTTTCGTAAACTTTCATACGTTTCCTCAAATCTCAAATGCATTTTCTTTTACGCAGGAAAAAGCTAATTCCTAATCATAGCTTCATAAATCTAAACCAATTACTGTCAATTTGCAATAAACACATCAAATGAATTTTAAACACATTTCTTTTTTTTTTGAATAAACTATTAACTTTATTCAAGAAAACTTAAACATATATTACACCAAAATATATTACTATGTATACGAGTAAGCCATCGAAAATAGACATTTTACACACACAAAATTAAACCCTAATTATGGATTAGGAAATTCAAACGGATTGACATATAGTACACCATTTATAAGATCATTACAAGTCATATAATTTTGTAGGTTTCTAGAAAATATTGTAATTCACTAGAAACTTTGAATTGTGATCCCTATAAAAGCACCGTTCATCATCCTCATTTCAATTTTTCATCTTTTTCTAATATCTAACTCTTACATAAGAAAACTAAAAGCGAATCACATCATTCTATAATCTTAACTTCGTAGGAAACATTCTTGAATCTCACAAGTATGAAATTTAAATAGTCGCACGTGTTCTTTAAATTTTATTTTCATATCTACCATGTATATAGTAACATGTAAACTTTCTTTGAATCTCGTCAAAGCTTGTGAATGAAACGAGGAGGAAAATGTGCATATTTAGATGCCTACACAATTAAGAGGGAAAAAAAAAAAAAAAAAAAAAAAGCAGATTAATTTTGATTCTATTGGCCGAAAAAAAAACTAGATGAAAATGTGGTATTACCTCGTTCGTAATTTGAAATTTGACTGAATGCACTAGAACATTTACTTGTTTTTTGGGTTTCAGTGAAGTCATAAAACTATATAAACGGGTTTAGGGTTTATGAAAAGTGCCTTGTGAAGTAAGGAAGAGTAATCAAAGAAACACATCCGAATCCTCTCCCTCTCTCTCTTATCATCTTCCTCGATCCCTTAGTCCTCTATCTCTCCTATCTTCTTCCTCGATCAATATCATTCAAGATTCTTAGTCCTGAAGTCAGATGGACAAGAAGAAGGCTTGGGCATTTGCTCGTGATCTGTTTACGGCAATCATAAAGGATTGTGTCAAGAAGATACCGGAATCGGTAAACCGGACCAAAGAAGAGCATCGATCTCTACCATTTATCAAACAGCTTGGTACTGAGTTTGGTGCCCTATCCTACCATTTATCCCTCTAGATGGAACCTTGGTAGAAGACATCGTGTGATCTTATGTGCTACTCGATGCCCAACCGTGGATTACAATTCGGTTTTACGCTTCTATAGAAGCATTAACCGTTCTTGTGAGGTGAAGTTTGTATTAACAAGAGGAGCTAGACAGTTTCTGGATGTAGCCGCTTTTGATACCGAGGTGACTATTGTCGAAGAAGAAGAAGGTTTCCACGAGTTGATATGGTGGACCGACGAACTTATAATTGCTCCCTTGTCTCCGCACACCCTTGCAAAGGTAAACCTACCTAGCTTTCTTCTTTCGTTAAGTTTGGAGGTTAGATTTGTAACTTTAATAATCAATAATGTGCAGATTGCACTTGGAGAGGCAGACAACCTATTGACAACCCTGGTAAAAAATTGGGATCCGACGAAACGTTTAATCATATCACCAGTTATTGATGTGGATTGCCCGGTAATGGAAAGCTATATGATGCGCTTAAGGTTATTGAAAAATGTAGTACAGATTTAGTAGCAACATTTAAAGAGGAAATTTTCTCCCAAGTCTTGCTAACATCTCTCTCTCTCTCTCTCTCTCTACCTCTCTCTTTGATGACGGCTACAGCTTTAGTTGCAACAATTAAAGAGGAAATTTTCTCCCAAGTCTTGCTAACATCTCTCTCTCTCTCTCTCTCTCTCTCTCTCTCTCTCTATCTCTCTCTTTGATGACGGCTACAGCTTTAGTTGCAACATTTAAAGAGGAAATTTTCTCTCTTCTTCTCCTACGCTTCTCCCTCTGATGCTTTACTCGTTAGACCATATACACTGCTTTGCAAGACTTCTCCCCTTGCCCGTTTCCCCATACACCACTTTGTCTTGGCTAACGACCACAATGTTTCCCTTGTGAAAGTCTGACTGACCCATCTTGTGGAGTCTTCTAGGGGAGGTGCCTTTTCCCACCCTGTCTTCAATCGGAAGTACGAGGCTTGGAAGCGTTGGTCCCTGAATTGGGAGCGCTCTGAAGCCCTGTCCAGTCAGCGTAGTTAGTGAAGGTTCTTTGCTGTGCTAAACTCTGTGACATTGAACTTGTCCCTTCTTAGGATATATCAGCCTTGGATCGTTGTGATAGGTCTCAGACTTGTCATCCTACCACGGAGACCCTGCTGCCTGCTGCCTGCTGATCAATCTGAAAAGTACAATTCATATAGCCACCAGTGAGTATATCTTAGTTTCCCAGCCAAGTTACTATAAATCATTAAGTAGCATGACTTAGGAAGAAGTCTAAAATGCTTGTTGCAAATGGCTCGTTGGCACACATTTAAGGATGGGACAGTGCTTGAGCGGACGGGCACACTCACAGCAAACTAAAAATGCATGAATCTAAAGTAACCTGTCTAATATACCTTTAATGAAAACTCCAGATCAATGTAAAAAAAAAAAAGCAACTCAGAAACTAGTTAAAGAACAAGCGTTTATCCTGAGAAGTAGTAGAGAACAGCAAGTGCAATTTTGAGACTTCTCGAGACAATGCTTGTTGCCTTGGGAGTGGCTGGTTGGTACGCAATACAGCAGGAAAGAGAGGAAACTACCACACACTCACTAACACCACACCAAAAAAAAGCCAGAACATAAAGTAACTCGTCTAATTTGCCTTGAACTAATGACGAAAACTCCAGATCAATGCCTAATGTACGAGATAAGGCTCTAACTACAAACAGATGTTGGTTAAGATGTCCAAGCCTGGATAACATCAATTTTAGACGAAGACCGAATCAAATGCAAAATCAATGGAGGAAAAGAGAATCTCAAAGCAAACCATCCAAATTTCCTTCGAAAATTATAACCAAATGGCTTCCGAATCCAATTATTCCTTCGAAAATTTCCTCAAACGAGCAGAAAATAGTAACGAGATTCGACATCTCTCACCTGTCGAAGAATCGTTTCGGCAGCTTTGAGCTTCGACGAGATCCAGTTCGCCATTTTCGTCACTGCCACTCAGGAAGAGTGATTTTCTGCGTTGCAAACGAGAAAGAGGATGAAAATGAATCGGAGGTTGTATGTAACAAGAAGAAAATAATACCGGCTTTTTTTATCCGGTTTACAATTTGATTTCTTGCTTTGCCAAAACCGCAGTAGGTTGGTTTGAGCCTAAATCCGGTTATTGTTTTCGTCTTTGGTTGGGATGATTGGCCAAAATAATTTTTTTAACGGGTAGATTTCTCAATTTTTTTTTTTTTTTTTTTCCATCTGAATTTTCCTTTTCATATATATACTCCAAAAACAACCAAGCAATGGACACGTTTTTATATAAAAAATGTTTCCGTTAGAGAAGAGAGAAAAGGCGATTTCCAGATCTTCAAACAGCGCTTCTGATTGAGATTGTAGATCAGTGCAATTCAAGTCCAGATCTCTCTTGTGTACCATCATTAGGCCTGTGTGGCTTCAGATCGAGTCTTATTAGAGGTTGCTTTGCTCTCTTTTTCCAGATCTTGCTCTGTGTTGAGGATGAACCGACCTAAGAAGAAAAAGGAGATGTCGTTGTTGGAGGAATTAAAGGAAAGAGATCTCCTAGAGGAAGGAGAGCTTGTGGACATCCCAGATCTTGAAAACACAGATCTGGTGGAGGAGAGTTCGATGAGTGTAATAGTTCGGTGTCTTAACCCAACCGCTCACAAGGTCGGAGGTCTTATTAAAGCTTTGCCGCCGATATGGGGTATGGAGGACCGAGTACGAGGGAGAGGTGTCGGTTCTGACAGAGCTCAGTTCATTTTTGAGCATGAGAGGGATCTCCATCATGTCTTAACCAGAGGTCCTTGGTTTGTGAATGGCTGGTTGGTCTCCTTGGACAGATGGAATTCGAATCCAGGGCCAGACTATCTCAACAGAATTCTGATGTGGATCCGTATCAGAGGCATTCCCATCCATCTTTTGAAGGATGAGGCAGTTCGATCCATTGTCGAACCGTTAGGTAAAGTGGAAAAGATAGAGCTCCATGCTAAAAACTCTAACTCTTTGGAATATGCTAGAGCTCAAGTACATGTGAAGGCGGATGCTCCTCTGCCCTTCCGTAAGACGGCAAGATTCAAGACAGGAGAACTAATTCCAACAGAATTGGAGTATGAGAAACTCTTAAAAATCTGCTTTGTCTGTAAGCGGTTAACCCATGATGAGTCCAAGTGCCCTTCTCTACTACCTCAGGACAGAACTGTAAGAGGAAAGCGCAACATTTCAGGAACTGAAGATAGTCTCAGTGGGAGGGAAATGGAAGGGTAAGGGAGTAACATCTGCTGACAGAGGAAAACAATCTTACAGTTATCCTCAGGTAGGTGATAGACAAGCTCAGTCAGGTGTATACTCCAAAGGGAAAGGGTCTAAAGGAAGGAAAGCTCAAAACAAAATTCATATGCAAAATGACCCATCTCTGATCTGGAGGAGAAAGGCTAGTCAAGAAGATAGCAAAACAGGTGGTAGTAAAACTGGTGGCAGCTCAAAGAGTACTGGAGAATCCATCAATACTCCTAGTAGAAAGAGGAAACTCAGTGGCAGTGATGAAAGAACAGGGAAACGAGTGAGAATCTCCTCACTATCAGGGAACACAGACTCTGCATCTCCAACAGTGTTTGAAAGATTGGGAACCAAGCCTGCAGAATCGGATCCCAAATTTCATTCACCACAAGCAATCTGTCAGACCACTGGATCAGTTTTTGAACGATTAGGCTCCCATGATTCAGGCCCTGGATCTCAACATTTGAACAATAAAGGCTCAAATGAACACAAGGGACCATCTCCTACTGTGTTTGAAAGACTAGGGGAAGGATCAAGCTCAAGATCTGCAGACTCAAAAGGAAGGAAAAAGACTCATTCTGATTCAAAGTATTCCAGCCCAAGGAACTCTAAGAATCAGCACCATTCTGCTATATTGGCAGCTACTAATCAGACTCATCCTGAGTTAGATTACATTTTGGAAGAAGGGTTGATGGTTAATACCAACCCTTCGAGTCCACAATGAAGATACTGAGCTGGAACTGTCAGGGGGTGGGGAATACCCCTACAGTTCGTCATCTCAGGGAGATACGAAGAGAGTATTTCCCTGAACTCATATTCCTCTGTGAAACAAAGAAGAATAGAAAGTATCTAGAAGATGTTGTGGCTCACTTAGGTTACTATGACCTCCATACAGTGGAACCTAAAGGCATTGGAGGAGGTTTAGCTGTATTTTGGAAAGAAGAAATAAAGATTAAGGTTCTGTACTCAGACAGGAGGATGATTGATTGCAAGGTTTTCTGGCAAGACAAAGAATTTTTCCTCACCTGTGTGTATGGAGATCCGGTTAAAGATTTCAGGGGAGTAGTCTGGGAAAGATTATCTCGAATAGGAGTAAACAGAGAAGGTGCTTGGCTAATGACAGGGGACTTCAATGAACTAGTTGACCCTTCTGAGAAGAAAGGGGGTGTAGAAAGGAAGGAAGCATCCTGTCAAGAATTCAAGCAGATGTTGTACACTTGTGGAATGTGGGAAATCAAGCATTCTGGCTATCAGTACTCTTGGTTTGGCAACAGAAGTGATGATTTAGTGGAATGCAGACTGGATAGGACAGTAGCAAATCAGGCATGGATGGAAGCTTTCCCACATTCAATGGCATTATATCTCAAGAAAGTCAGCTCTGACCACAGTCCATTATTAACCAACTTGCTAGGAGAGAGGGCAAAAAAGTGGAGCACTTTCAGATATGACCAAAGATGGTATCAAAAACCTGGGTTTAAGGAAATGATGGTCCATTTTTGGACAAATCATCAACAGGAAAATCAGGAAAATTTGGTGGAAGGTATTGCCAACTGCAGAAAAGAGATCTCAAAGTGGAAAAGATCTGCTAAGACTAATTCTGCTATACGCATACAAGAACTCCACCACCTGATAGATCAAGCAACCAGACAGCATCCTTTCAGCCTAAGCACTCTCAAAGAACTAAGGAAGGAGCTCAACGCTGAATATAGAAATGAAGAGGTGTTCTGGAGACAGAAAAGCAGATTAACTTGGTTGACTAATGGAGATAGGAATACAAGATTCTTTCATGCTGCTACAAAGAACAGGAAAGCCCAAAACCGAATCCAGAAGCTGAAGGATGATGATGATAATGAGTGGTTTGCTGATGACAAAATGGGGGAAGTAGCAGAAGATTACTTCAAGTTACTTTATGCCTCTGAAGATCTGGGATACAATCTGGAGGATCTGATCAATTTCAGTCCAGTGATCACCTCTGAACACAATGAAGAATTACTCAAGGATATTACTATAGAGGAGGTAAAGAAAGCTGTATTTGACATCAATCCCAACAAATGCCCTGGACCAGATGGCATGACTGGCCATTTCTTCCAACAGTTCTGGGATTGCTTGGGAATTTCCTTGACAGAAATGATCACCAGATTCTTTAACTCGGGAGAGCTTGAAGATGGTCTCAATAAAACCAGCATCTGCCTTATTCCCAAGAAGCACAAGGCAGAGAGGATGTCTGAGTTCCGGCCTATAAGCCTGAGCAATGTGGCATACAAGATCATTGCAAAGTTATTGGCAAAACGCCTCCAAAGGATATTGCCACATGTTATTTCAGAGACTCAAGCTGCTTTTATTAAGGGAAGGGTCATCACTGACAATATTCTAATGGCTCATGAACTACTCCATGCCTTGAACTCAACTAACAAATGCGCAGAAGAATTTATAGCTATAAAGACTGACATCTCTAAGGCGTTTGACAGAGTAGAGTGGAACTTTTTGGAGTCAGCCATGAAATACTTGGGTTTCCATGATAAATGGATTCAATTGATGATGTCCTGTGTCAAGTCAGTCCAGTATCAAGTGTTGATCAATGGCTCACCTTATGGTCACATCCTTCCTACAAGAGGACTTAGGCAGGGAGATCCTTTATCTCCCTACCTTTTTATCATATGCACAGAAATTTTAGCAAGGATGATGCAGCAAGCTGAGAAGGAAAGAAGTATCACTGGCTTAAAAGTAGCAAGAGGAGCCCCACCAATCTCCCATCTTTTCTTTGCAGATGACAGCATGTTCTACTGTAAGGCAAGTGAATCAGAACTAGCCAAATTTACTGAGATTCTGAATAAGTACAGCTTAGCCTCGGGTCAAAGAATTAATTATGCAAAGTCTAGTGTTTATTTTGGGAAGTTGGTACCAGAATCCCGGAAAGATGCTGTCAAAAATTTTCTCAAGATAGAGCAAGAGGGAGGGGAAGGGACTTATTTGGGTCTGCCTGAGTCCTTCCAGGGCTCTAAAGTTGCAACACTAAGCTATCTACAAGATAGTATGAATCAGAGGGTGGCTGGATGGCAAAATTATTTCCTCTCTCAGGGAGGCAAGGAAGTGTTACTCAAAGCAGTAGCAATGTCTCTTCCCACCTATACCATGAATTGTTTTCTTCTACCAAAGAAGGTTATTCAACAGCTCACCTCTGAAATGGCAGACTTCTGGTGGAAGAACAGGAAGGAAAAGAAAGGGCTTCATTGGAAAAGTTGGGAACGACTTAGCAAAAGGAAACAGGAGGGAGGTTTAGGTTTTAAAGACATTGAGCTCTTCAACAAAGCCCTCCTAGGTAAACAGTTGTGGAGAATGCTGAGATTTCCAGATTCTCTCATGGCCAGAATCTACAAAAGCAGATACTTTGCAAAGTCAGACCCTTTACATGCTGAGCTGGGTTCCAGACCATCATATGCCTGGAAAAGTATCCACTCGGCCCAAGCATTACTCAGACAAGGATGCAGAGCCATAGTTGGGAATGGAGAACAAATCAATATTTGGAGATCACCTTGGTTGTCTCTCAAACCTGCCACTACAATTCAGCACATGCGAACTCAGGTTAATCATCCTCTAATTCCACCAATGAAGGTCAGTGAATTGTTGTTGGATAATGGCAGGGAATGGAACAAGGAAAAGCTGAACAATCTTTTCCTCCCACATATTGTTGAAGAAATAGAGCAAATAAGACCAGGTGGAAGAATGAGTAAAGATGGCTATGCATGGGATTATGCCAAAGATGGGATTTATTCTGTTAAGTCTGCTTACTGGGTTCTCTCTCAGGAAATTCCACAAAGCCAACAGGTGCAGGAAGTGATACAACCAAGCTATGATGGAATATATAAGCAGATTTGGGAGACTAATGCTAGCCCAAAAGTCCAACATTTTCTGTGGAGGTGTTTGGGGAATATACTTCCCGTTGCAGAAGCTTTAAAGTATAGGCATGTAAGTAAGGATTCTTCCTGTGTGAGATGTCAAGCCAGTGTGGAAGATGTGAATCATCTCTTATTTACTTGTCCTTATGCAAGATTGGTCTGGGCAGTGTCAGAAATACCTGCTCCTCCTGAAGGTGATCTGGCAAATTCCCTTCCTGTGAATCTTCATTGGCTATTTCAATACCATCTGAAAGAAAAGGACAGCCAACCTCGATCAGAGATACCCTGGATCCTCTGGAGACTCTGGAAAAACAGGAATGATCTTATGTTTAAAGGGGTGGAATTCACAGTGGCTCAGGTGTTAGAAAAAGCAAAAGCTGATGCTGAAGAATGGAGCCAAAGAATGGAGGAGAAGGATTTATCTAGGCATATACATCATCCAGTGACAAAGACTATGAGATGGCAACCACCACCTCCAGGCTGTTTGAAATGTAATGTAGATGGCTCTTGGGACAAAAACTCAAGGCTGTGTGGCATTGGGTGGATTCTCAGGGACAGTCACAGGAGAGTATTGTGGATGGGTGCAAGGGCACTACCTCGACTCAAAACAATTCTAGAAGTGGAAACGGAAGCTCTAAGGTGGGCAATGTCTTCTGTTGTTGCCTTAGGATACTCCAACATCATTTTCGAGTCGGATAGTAAAACCCTGGTTGATGGATTGCAGCATGGTGAGATACATCCCACAATTCTACCTATGTGCCAAGATATTATCCATATGAGTTCACAGCTTCATCAGGTCAGAATTGTGTATCTATCAAGAGAAGGGAATCGTGCAGCGGACAGAATAGCGAAGGTCTCTCTTTCTTTCGAGAATTATGAACCTAAGTTGTATTCCATTCCGCCAATTTGGATCAAAACTGATTTAGAGTTTGATCAAGCAGTGTAATGAACCATATTTTGAGTGTGAAATGNGCCAAAAAAAAAAAAAAAAACAACCAAGCAATGCCACAAAGCACAGAACAATCAGTGCCAACCAAAAACTCCACAGTGTCAAAAACACTTGACTAAACCACCAAAAGGAGGGACAACACTAGAACCACACAGGCTATACACTACCAAAAAATGGGGAAGCTTACACTTTCTTGGAACCTTCAGCACAAAGCATAGCACTGAGCCAAGATGGGCTTCCACTAGCTACATATATTTTTAAGTGTCTATCTTTTATTTTTACACTTTCACTTTCACATTTTTTAAAATTTATGTGTTTAGACTTTTTAACTTTGTTAATTGGGTTTAGGATTTTAGATTTAGGGTTTGGGCTTAGGGTTTAGGGTGTAGGATTGGTCTAGGGTTTAATTAACTTAAGATTTATAGGGTTTAGTTTTTAGAAGTGGAACCTATTTTTAGGGACATTTGAGTGAATTTGAGTGATAGAGTTTAGGATTTAAGAATGATAAGTGATATTTAACACAATTTTCCTTCAAAGTGTAGTTTTGAAAGAATGGTAACAAAAAAATGTATTTTTGAAAGAAATGAGTTAGAAAGTGTATTAGTGATATTTTTCCATATGAAAATCACATAAAAATTCGGACTATTTATTTATAACTTATGATTGAATATAAATGATATTCTATCAATTCTAAATTAAGAATTAATGCATTGCAATATTTGACTAATTATATATAATATACTATATACTTTATCATTCGAAAATTAATACTATTACTAGATGTTGACCCGCGCCAAGCGTAGAGATTTCCATCTCTAATAATAATAAAAAAATTTAGTAGTAATCTTTTTCGTATTCTACATTTTATTTTGTAGTAGATTAATTATGTTTGACGTAAATGAGAAAAATTACTAATTTATTGTGTAATATATAAAAAATTATTACATCATGTGGTGGTGTTGCGTATACAAATCTTTATGTGGTTTTGGTCATGAAGAGATTTTTGTCGATTTAACATATATAATTATTTTTTTTTTTGTTTTTTAGATATGTCATACAACTATACGTTTGATGTTAAAAAAATTTTATGTCCAAAAACCTATTAAAATTCAATTTAAAATTGGTTATTTAAAAAAATAATAATTAAATTTAGAAGATACCTATTAGTGAATTTATATGAAAGTTTTAAGTACATGTAGAAATTTCCATATTCAGAATTGATTTTGAAATGTTATGATGTCTATAGAGTATTTGTCGATTTAATACATATTGTTTATTTTTGTTTTTGTTTTTTAGATATTTCATACAACTATAAGTTTGACATTAATTTTTTTTATGTCCAAAAACCTTTTTGAGTCAAAATTGGTTAGTTTATTTATTTTCTTAATTTAAATTTTTAAGATACATATTAGTGAATTCATATGAAAATTTTAAATATATGTAGAAATTTCCATTTTCAGAATTGATTTTGAAATATTTTGATTGATTTTGAAATATTTTGATTGGTCCATATTTACAAATTAACAAATGTGGACATTGTGGCAAATCCAGATTATGAAGCCTGGTTAACATATGAGAACATCTTTCAAGCTTGGTTAGAAGGAGCTTTATCTGAGGATGTGGCTGGTTTGATTAGAAACAACTATTGAATAAATTATCCACAGTTGTTAAGATATATCGAGCACCACAAAAAGGAGTTTTATGATCCTTCGTGCTATCTACCAGAGAGATTGAAGAACACAGCTTTGGTTCAACACTGCTGTAGATGATCTAGCCAATAATCATGGAATTGACTATGTCCCATTGTTCTACTTTTTGAGTCTTCCATCAATGAAGCCTATCTTCCTTTATGTATGGAATTGAAATGATGCGGGAGAAGAGCAAAAGCAAGTCGTTTCTGCATCATAACTTTGCAGCTGAAGGTGGGAATATATGCAGTCGAAGATGGCACTTGCCTTCTTTTATCTGGAAGAAGATGTAAGTAAACAAGCTAGCTGAATTTATAAAATTGAACTGATCGATCGAATTGTTTTGCTCTATATGATTAGATGAAGTAGCACTTATATTACAAACTACTACTTTTAAGTAATTGTATTGTTGATCATTCTAGTGTTTTTCAAACAACGGAAATGTAGAATATGAGTCCTACACTATTCAGAGAAAGAGGCATCTTTTAAGCTTATGAATTTCTTATCAAAAAAAGATTCCCTGGCTGAGTTTCTTACAAAACATGGTGTTTGAGAGAGCTCTAAAAATTTGATAATATTACAAGAAGACATCCAAGTGTTTGATGCAAAATTAGATACTAATCCAAGTTGTATAGTCATGTCAAAATAAAAAAATTATAGCTTTTATGGGTTTGCTTTCTTTTCATATTTGATGTCTTGGATAAAAACTTGCTCAAGGGTTTCAATTCGAGGAGACATGAAGCCAACAGAACCTCAGTTGTTATCAAACTAAAGCAAGTGTGTCTAGAGCACAAACTGGAACAACAAAGAAGTAAAATTCAAAGTGGAAATTCCCAAACTAAGCAAAAAGAGGCATCAGAAATCCAACCACAAGTTGGGAATCTAACAAAAGAAACCAATATTGAAAAATGATGTAAATCTTGTCAGTTACGATCATCCTCGTTTTCAGACAAGAGAAAGGCTAGGGTCTCTTTGGACATATTTTCCACAAAAGATTTCGCCACAGTATTAGCTAGTGTGAGAATGGGCTGATAGTAATCAGAGTGAGCCACCATACACTTCTTCAGCCTTGGTAGGTGTTGGGTACACTTGATGATAGCTTGAGTTTCATCTATGCAATCATTCAAAGCGATGAATGATTCTTTGCAACCACCTGCTTTCATGAAAGCACAAAACTGATCTTCTACTCCCTTGCCTCCCTGTTTTGGTGGGAACAAGGCGTGCAGCTCCTCATACAGCTCTTCTACACTAGCGTCCACCGCCGCTGATATACGAACTCCCAGTTCCTCCGGTATGTCTTCCACTTTCTCTGAACTGGACTTGGTGGATGACGTCATCCCCCTCTTTATCAGCCGTGTGATCAGATCCTAAATAATAGAGGAGGACCATTAACAACCTTCTAAGACGCTAAGATTTAATCCGAAAAAAACACAAACGATTTTGCTAGGTTTAGATTGATTTCATACCATCAAATCGATTGCGTGCAACTCTTGTCTATCGGCGGCTGATCAGAGAGGTTCAAAGATTAACAAAGAAAATTAAGAACCAAATTATAGACTAGACCGATATCCCAACTTGTGTGCAGAATTGCAAAGCTAGCGTATATTTGAGTTTGGTCCGATTTAGTCGGTATAAAATTCGGGCCTATATTTATAAGCTCGATACAATTCAATTAACAAGACTACAAATTTTTTTGAAAACTTTTTCTTTTAAAATAGAAAAAAACATTATTGTGTTTTTATAGTCTTTAACCACAATTTTAATGTATGAAACTATAAAATAATGTTATAATAATTGTTGAAATATAACAAAAGAAGGTGTTTCCCTATTTAAATATGGAAAGTCAGTTATATATTTTGTCAAAATCCAATTTAATTTAAATAAAAAATCTTAACCATATAAATTTCATTAAGTTATTATATTATATAGGTATATCGTACTCTCTACAAATTGAATGTTGTTTACATATAATTTAGACAAGCAACGCACTCTACAATAAATAAATACACTACAAAAAATATGTTGAACAAAATACCACATTCGAGCAATTTTTTTGCATCAATGGTGGTACACAAGATTTTCACTCTTTTGTAATCAAATACGGAATCACTCGAGAATGGCAAAACACACGATTCACCATGCCCTTGATCCAACTCGCTGTTGTCCAATGCTCGCTACTTTGAGTTCATCCACCAATTAGTCCCTTATGCTAATTAGTGGTTAATTCGGTATTCTGTGTGACATACACGTGATCGGGGTTTTAACCCCAATATACCTGATCGATTATTTTTATACTAGATTATACCCCGCGCCATGCGCGGTTAAGAATCTTATTAATATGTTTTGAAAAAATTAATTCGTAGAAACTAAGTTGTGGTTTGTTTGGAAGTCTTATTATATATATATATATATATATATATATATATATATATATA